>JASEVX010000015.1:27239422-27346922 GCA_031761405.1 Serripes groenlandicus | reverse complement strand
ATACTTGCATTCATAGATACATTTATCTACTGTTTTATGTCGCCAGATTTTTTCAAAGTTGACTGCTGCAGAATTTTCATATGTGGGAAAGGGTTAATGGAGTAGTCTTACCTACGAATTGAAATAAGCGAACAAGGTAGGCCGTCTTTCAACAAGGTAGACCGTCTTTCAACAAGGTAGGTCGTATTTCAAAAAGGTAGACCGTCTTTCAACAAGGTAGGCCGTCTTTCAACATGGTAGACCGTCTTTCAACATGGTAGGCCGTATTTCAACATGGTAGACCGTCTTTCAACATGGTAGGCCGTCTTTCAACATGGTAGACCGTCTTTCAACATGGTAGGCCGTATTTCAAAAAGGTAGACCGTCTTTCAAGAAGGTGTAGACCGTCTTTCAACATGGTAGACCGTCTTTCAACAAGGTAGGCCTTCTTTCAACAAGGTAGGCCGTATTTCAAAAAGGTAGACCGTCTTTCAAGAAGGTGTAGACCGTCTTTCAACATGGTAGACCGTCGTTCAACATGGTAGACCGTCTTTCAACAAGGTAGGCCGTCTTTCAACAATGTGTAGACCGTCTTTCAAAAAGGTAGACTGTCTTTCAACATGGTAGACCGCCTTTCAACAAGGTAGACCGTCTTTCAACAAGGTGTAGACCATTCTTTCCTGCGAGGTTCATAAGTGACCGATCAGGCGATAAATACATTGTGTTAAAACTCGCCTATAGTAGGATAAAGGTTAGAATTAGAACATAGTCTATGTACATTCTACTGGGATGTTATGAAGTCCCGTCTGTAGATACAGATAAGACATGTACTACTGTTCCTTATCGTAGCACACTCCTTTGAGAGTCACTTCTCTGTTGCAGAATGCAGCACAAAAAGGAAGCGCGGTGGTGTAAAACCGTCTTTACATTGACGCATGTGCAGCAAAAGGAGAAATTGATCTTAATTATGCTACCAATTAAAGAATCTGTACATAAATAAAAAGTTGTTGTAAGTAAGTAAGTAAAGTAAGTAAATTGTTTATTATTGTGACATGTGTTACAAAGCATTTATAGTTTACATTTATTCTTTAACAATTATTATTAACACCCGGCCCCATGGGCCTATAAGTCACCAAAACATATATATTTCATAATATCATACAAATATACAAGATATATATATACAAAAAAGTGTGATCGGACGTGCAATTAGTCATTTTATTCGGTCGTATAAACAAATGTAGAAATTATTTAATAATAAATAATCAAATGTTCTAATAGAGAAGAGTAATAATTCTGTTTCATATAATCAAAACCTTAGAAATAATTGTGGGGAAAAGTGGATATAGATTATCCATTCACCAAAATGATTTCAAAAGCATCGAAAGATATCTACTTGTGATAACATTCTCATTTAGTTAAACAATATACTCCGTCTTAGCATATACGCATTAACTACAAATTTGGCTGTCTTCCTAGGATACTTTTGGATAAGCTCAATAAATTGCCCTTGGTGAGACATTAATAGGAATTGGTTAATAAATATATCACTGTAAATATCGTCTCTTATTCTGTCATATAATGTACACCTCAATATAAAATGCTCTTCACTTTCTATTTCCTGGCATTTACACAATTTGCACAGTCTAGTGTTCAGTGGTTCTCCAAGGTAACGGCCTGTCTCTATGCGTAAAGGTAAAATTCTACATCTTAACTGGGCTAGCAAAGCGCGTTCATTTTTCTTTAAATTCAATTGTAAATATGATTCGCATGAAAAGTCCATTTAAAATAATATATAACTCCGGAGTTTTGGTACTTTTTCCACCTCTGATTTCCATAGGTTGTATGTGGGAAAGTGTTAATTAATAAACAACACTTATTGAAGTTAATAAGCTCCGGGGCATATAAGAAAATCAAGCTATGTTGATCACACCTCCAGCTGTTTATCAGTTATTGATTATAAACAGTTATACAATTGAAGCCATTGCAACATTGATTATATACACTCACAAATCAATGCTTTTCTCTGTCCAGTCAATATTGCTTAAACGGTTTTTGTAAAGGGTCACCGAAGAAACAATTCTACCATGTTATCTTGGAACCACACACGCGGATTCAGAGGAGAAGATTTTGGGCATTTTCCGCTCTTTCTGATAAAACTAATTTTTTTTTTACAACTTAACCCCTTTCCAACATACAAACGTTTTCTGGAGCCTTTGCAGCAGAATTCTTTTGAAAACATTGTGGTAAAAGGAGAAATTGCTCATCACGAGCAATTTTCCGTTTGTCACAATGTTTTCAACTCTATCTTACTCTTAACTTTGCATCTATAGAGTTTACCACATGTTTGCTTAGGTGTTTTCGAGGTGATCTGTCGCAGAAACCTATACACACTGGTCATGCAAACAACATATTTATAAATAGATTGGTACGTAAAACAAGGGAAATATAGATTTCATTCTAACTGTATAAGACTAAAATTTAGATTAAAGCGACTGAAATCCAGATGGCACGAACAAAACAAAACAAAAAAAACCAACCTCGAATTCTTCCTAAATGTTATTCTTTATGTTATCCAAGTAAAACCAGGGTAGAAAATGTATCGTTTTTTATCAATAAAGTGAACTTGAGTCGTTTTCAATTGTCCCGATGAAGGGGTTTCCTATTTTAAAATACTTACCCCGTTACTGACAGGGTAGAATTTGCGATGGAAAAAGTATCGAAAACAAGAAAATCTCACCGATTATAGGGGAATGTAATATGTCACTTATCATATTTTAATGCCCCAAATACAAAGATAACACATATTTTCTTAAAATATTACATTCCCCTATAATCGGTGAGATTTTCTTGTTTTCGATACTTTTTCCATCGCAAATTCTACCCTGTCAGTAACGGGGTAAGTATTTTAAAATAGGAAACCCCTTCATCGGGACAATTGAAAACGACTCAAGTTCACTTTATTGATAAAAAACGATACATTTTCTACCCTGGTTTTACTTGGATAACATAAAGAATAACATTTAGGGCGAATTCGATTTTTTTTTTTTTTTTTTTTTTTTTTTTTTTTTTTCGTGCCATCTGGATTTCAGTCGCTTTAAGGTAGTAATAACATCTCCTTTGGTCAACAATTGTAAAAAAATTAAAACCGAGTCTCGCTTTGCAACCCAAAGACACGATACCTACGTAAACGTCCGTATAAACACGCCTCGCTTTGTACACCAACCCATTGATACGATATATTCGTAAAGGTTCGTATAACCACGTCTCGCTTTGTACACCAACCCATTGAAACGATGTATTCATAAAGGTTCGTATAACCACGCCTCGCTTTGTACACCAACCCATTGATATGATATATTCGTAAAGCTCGTATAACCACGTCTCGCTTTGTACACCAACCCATTGATACGATGTATTCGTAAAGCTTGTATAACTACGTCTAGCTTTATACACCAACCCATTGATACGATGTATTCGTAAAGTTCGTATAACCACGTCTCGCTTTGTACACCAACCCATTGATACGATGTATTTGCTAACGTTCGTATAACCAGGTCTAGCTTTGTACACCGACCCATGTACACGATACCTTCGTAAACGTTCGTATAACGACGCCTCGCTTTGTACACCAACCAATGGACACGATACCTTCGGAAACGTTCGTATAATTACGTCTAGCTTTGTACACCAACCCATGTATATGATACCTTCGGAAACGTTCGTATAATTACGTCTAGCTTTGTACACCAACCCATGGACACGATACCATCGTAAACGTTCATATAATTACGTCTCGCTTTGTACACCAACCCATGGACACGATACCTTCGGAAACGTTCGTATAATTGAGTATAGCTTTGTACACCAACCCATGGACACGATACCTTCGGAAACGTTCGTATAATTACGTCTAGCTTTGTACACCAACCCATGTACACGATACCTTCGTAAACGTTCGTATAATTACGTCTAGCTGTGTACACCAACCCATGGACACGATACCTTCATAAACGTTCGTATAACGACGTCTCGCTTTGTACACCAACCCATGTATATGATACCTTCGGAAACGTTCGTATAATTACGTATAGCTTTGTACACCAACCTATGGACACGATACCTTCATAAACGTTCGTATAACGACGTCTCGCTGTGTACACCAACCCATGTATATGATACCTTCGGAAACGTTCATATAATTACGTCTCGCTTTGTACACCAACCCATGGACACGATACCTTCGGAAACGTTCGTATAATTACGTCTAGCTTTGTACACCGACCCATGGAGACGATAGCTTCGGAAACGTTCGTATAATTATGTCTAGCTTTGTACACCGACCCATGGACACGATACCTTCGTAAACGTTCGTATAATTACGTCTAGCTTTGTACACCAACCCATGGACATGATACCTTCGGAAACGTTCGTATAATTACGTCTAGCTTTGTACACCGACCCATTGATACGATACCTTCGGAAACGTTCGTATAATTACGTCTAGCTTTGTACACCGACCCATGGAGACGATACCTTCGGAAACATTCGTATAATTATGTCTAGCTTTGTACACCGACCCATGGACACGATACCTTCGTAAACGTTCGTATAATTACGTCTAGCTTTGTACACCAACCCATGGACACGATACCTTCGGAAAGTTCGTATAATTACGTCTAGCTTTGTACACCGACCCATTGATACGATACCTTCGGAAACGTTCGTATAATTACGTCTAGCTTTGTACACCGACCCATGGACACGATACCTTCGGAAACGTTCGTATAATTACGTCTAGCTTTGTACACCGACCCATGTACACGATACCTTCGTAAACGTTCGTATAACGACGTCTCGCTTTGTACACCAACCCATGGACACGATACCTTCGTAAAAGTTCGTATAACGACGTCTCGCTTTGTACACCGACCCATGGACACGATACCTTCGTAAACGTTCGTATAACGACGTCTCGCTTTGTACACCGACACATGGACACGATACTTTCGGAAACGTTCGTAAAACTACGTCTAGCTTTGTACACCGACCCATTGATACGATGTATTTGCTAACGTTCGTATAACCAGGTCTAGCTTTGTACACCGACCCAAGTACACGATACCTTCGTAAACGTTCGTATAACGACGTCTCGCTTTGTACACCAACCCATGGACACGATACCTTCTTAAACGTTCGTATAACGACGTCTCGCTTTGTACACCGACCCATGGACACGATACCTCCGTAAACGTTCGTATAACGACGTCTCGCTTTGTACACCGACCCATGGACACGATACCTTCGGAAACGTTCGTATAACTACGTCTAGCTTTGTACACCGACCCATTGATACGATGTATTTGCTAACGTTCGTATAACCAGGTCTAGCTTTGTACACCAACCCATGGACACGATACCTCCATAAACTTTCATATAATTACGTCTAGCTTTGTACACCAACCCATGGACACGATACCTTCATAAACGTTCGTATAACTACGTCTCGCTTTGTACACCAGCCCATGGACAAGATACCTTCATAAACGTTCCTATAAGTACGCCTCGTTTTGTACACTAACCCATGGACACGATACCTTCATAAACGTTCGTATAACCACGTCTCGCTTTATACACCAACCCATGTTCACGATACCTTCATAAACGTTCGTATAACTACGTCTCGCTTTATACACCAGCCCTTATAAGTACGCCTCGTTTTGTACACCAACTCATGGACACGATACCTCCATAAACGTTCGTATAACCACGTCTCGCTTTGTACACCAACCCGAGTACCCTATACATGCTTAAACGTTCGAATAACCACGCCTCGCTTTGTACACCAACCCGAGTACCCTACACATTCTTAAACGTTCGTATAACCACGTCTAGCTTTGTACACCAACCCGAGTACCATATACATGCTTAAACGTTCGTATAACCACGTCTCGCTTTGTACACCAACCCATGTACCCGATACCTTCATAAACGTTCGTACAACCACGCCTCGCTTTGTACACCAATCCGAGTACCCTACACATTATTAAACGTTCGTATAACCACGTCTCGCTTTGTACACCAACCCGAGTACCCTATACATGCTTAAACGTTTGTATAACCACGCCTCGCTCTGTACACCAACCCATGGACACGATACCTTCATAAACGTTCGTATAACTACGTCTCGCTTTGTACACCAACCCATGGACACGATACCTCCATAAACGTTCGTATAACCACGCCTCGCTTTGTACACCAACCCATGGACACGATACCTCCATAAACGTTCGTATAACCACGTCTTGCTTTGTACACCAACCCGAGTACCCTATACATGCTTAAACGTTCGTATAACCACGCCTCGCTTTGTACACAAACCCATGTACACGATACCTTCGTAAACGTTCGTATAATTACGTCTCGCTTTGTACACCAACCCATGTACACGATACCTTCGTAAACGTTCGTATAAATACGCCTCGCTGTGTACATCAACCCATGTACATGACACCTTCGTAAACGTTCGTATAATTACGTCTCGCTTTGTACACCAACCCATGTACACGATACCTTCGTAAACGTTCGTATAACCCTTTCACGCTTTGTACACCAACCCATGGACACGATACCTCCATAAACGTTCATATAATTACGTCTAGCTTTGTACACCAACCCATGTACACGATACCTTCGTAAACGTTCGTATAGCCCTTTCTCGCTTTGTACACCAACCCATGTACGATACCAGGGACGTAGTATATTATCTACGTCCCTGGCGATACCTCCATAAACGTTCGTATAATTACGCCTCGCGTTGTACATCAACCCATGTACATGACACCTTCATAAACGTTTGTATAATTACGCCTCGCTTTGTACATCAACCCATGTACATGACACCTTCATAAACGTTTGTATAATTACGCCTCGCTTTGTACATCAACCCATGTACATGACACCTTCATAAACGTTTGTATAAATACGCCTCGCTTTGTACATCAACCCATGTACATGACACCTTCGTAAACGTTCGTATAAATACGCCTCGCTTTGTACATCAACCCATGTACATGACACCTTCGTAAACGTTCGTATAAATACGCCTCGCTTTGTACACTAACCCATGTACATGACACCTTCGTAAACGTTCGTATAAATACGCCTCGCTTTGTACACCAACCCATATACATGACACCTTCGTAAACGTTCATATAACTACGTCTCGCTTTATACACCAACCCATGGACACGATACCTTCGTAATCGTTCATATAATTACGTCTCGCTTTATACACCAACCCATGGACACGATACCTTCGTAATCGTTCATATAACTACGTCTCGCTTTATACACCAACCCATGGACACGATACCTTCGTAATCGTTCATATAACTACGTCTCGTTTTATACACCAACCCATGGACACGATACCTTCGTAATCGTTCATATAATTACGTCTCGCTTTATACACAAACCCATGGACACGATACCTTCGTAATCGTTCATATAACTACGTCTCGCTTTATACACCAACCCATGGACACGATATCTTCGTAATCGTTCATATAACTACGTCTCGTTTTATACACCAACCCATGGACACGATACATTCGTAATCGTTCATATAATTACGTCTCGCTTTATACACAAACCCATGGACACGATACCTTCGTAAACGTTCATATAATTACGTCTCGCTTTATACACCAACCCATGTACACGATACTTTCGTAAACGTTTGTATAACTACGTCTAGCTTTGTACACCAACCCATGTACATGATACCTTCGTAAACGTTCGTATAATTACGTCTCGCTTTGTACACCAACCCATGGACACGATACATTCGTAAACGTTCGTATAATTACGTCTCGCTTTGTATACCAACCCATGTACATGATACCTTCGTAAACGTTCGTATAACACTTTCTCGCTTTGTACACCAACCCATGTGCATGCAAAGGCGTCCGAATTTCTATTACAGCATAACATGCGCAAAATCACACAATACCTCGTTAAAATACTCAAAAAGTCTCTCTATATTGTCTATACGCTATGATAACAATGATCGTAATGGTAATTTGGGGAATCCCGCACGTGTTACTATATATAGCCCCTAATATAGTGTTGCATCATGCCAAAGGGCTATATTTCCGAGTGCGAATGTAAACAAATCCAGATCATATGTCGAAAGGAATTAGTTCATTATGATTGACTATCCGCTGGGGAATAGGTTAACGCAAGGTGAGCCGTGGAATAGGGATATACATATAACCACAATGCAAGCTATTCACGTATTTACAGAATATACCCACAATGCGAGCTATTCAAGTATTTACAGGATATAGTCACAATGCAAGCTATTCACGTAGTTACAGGATATACCCACAATGCAAGCTATTCACGTTTTACAGGATATACCCACAATGCAAGCTATTCACGTATTTACAGGATATACCCACAATGCAAGCTATTCACGTATTTACAGGATATACCCACAATGCAAGCTATTCACGTATTTACAGGATATACCCACAATGCAAGCTATTCACGTATTTACAGGATATACCCACAATGCAAGCTATTTACAGGATATACCCACACTGCAAGCTATTCACGTATTTACAGGATATACCCACATTGCAAGCTATTCACGTATTTACAGGATATACCCACAATGCAAGCTTTTCACGTATTTACAGGATATACCCACACTGCAATCTATTCACGTATTTACAGAATATACCTACAATGCAAGCTATTTACGTATTTACAGGATATACTCACACTGCAAGCTATTCACGTATTTACAGGATATACCCACAATGCAAGCTATTTACGTATTTACAGGATATACCCACACTGCAAGCTATTCACGTATTTACAGGATATACCCACACTGCGAGCTATTCACGTATTTACAGGATATACCCACAATGCGAGCTTTTCACGTATTTACAGAATATGCCTACAATGCGAGCTATTTACGTATTTACAGGATATACCCACAATGCGAGCTATTCAAGTATTTACAGGATATACCTACAATGCAAGCTATTCACGTATTTACAGGATATACCCACAATGCAAGTTATTTACGTATTTACAGGATATACCTACAATGCATGTTATTCACGTATTTACAGGATATACCTACAATGCAAGCTATTTACGTATTTACAGGATATACCTACAATGCAAGCTATTCACGTATTTACAGGATATACCTACAATGCAAGCTATTCGCGTATTTACATGATATACCTACAATGCAAGCTATTCACGTATTTACAGGATATACCTACAATGCAAGCTATTCACGTATTTACAGGATATACCTACAATGTAAGCTATTCACGTATTTACAGGATATACCTACAATGCAAGCTATTTACGTATTTACAGGATATACCTACAATGCAAGCTATTCACGTATTTACAGGATATAACTACAATGCAAGCTATTTACGTATTTACAGGATATACCTACAATGCAAGTTATTTACGTATTTACAGGATATACCTACAATGCAAGCTATTCACGTATTTACAGGATATACCTACAATGCAAGTTATTTACCTACAATGCAAGTTATTTACGTATTTACAGGATATACTCACACTGCAAGCTATTCACGTATTTACAGGATATACCCACAATGCGCTTTGACACTAGTTACATCTGATACCATTGATCACATTGTGTTTGCTGTAGATGCCTCGTGTCTTATATATTGGCGAAAAACTCCACTAAGTGGTTTTGTTGGTATTTTAGAATTGGTTATAGCTTCTTCCTTTGCATAGATTGGCTTCAAATTTAGCACACACATATAATAAATACAACACTTCAACATAGCTTTTGGGATAATATTATTTGAGGTTTTAGCGTTTGTCATTTTTATCATTTGTTCACTGTTGAAGTTAAAACTCGGATCATTATTACATCTTATTAGTCGCCGGGCAGAAGCCCGCGACATATATTTTTAATAGCTTTTCGGAAATGACATGGGAGGAGATTTATTATTAGAAAATTATGCAAAGAGATGTCTTGATTTGTGAAGAATGCATTTTATAATGTGTTTATCCATGTATATCTAAATATGAACTGTTTCTAAGCTAAAACTGTTGATCACGTGACTCGCGAATACCAACCGCGTAGATCAATCGCCTTTGCAGAGAGCCGTTCTTTACACTCACTTACAAATAGTGAATTACAGGTGATTTACAATGTTTATTTGGTTCGAAACAAATGAAGAAAGAATAAACTGAGATAAAACTGGTTTTAATAGAAAAATGACTCTGAACGAACACTCTTTGCCTATAAAGAGCGTGTTTGGCTATTGCAATCCAGTTACTCGAGTATGGACATGCGCAGTACACGACACGAGTAACCATTCACGACTGCCTAATCCCAGTATTGTGTTGTTTACAAAATGGCGACCTTCTGTGCATCAGCCGTCGCCATCTTTGATCTCGTGTTACCCGTCAAATAGTGGGGGTTGTTCTAGTCGAGTAGATTAGAGATTAAGCGCATGCGCAGTTCGCTTACTCGATACGTTCGACTTTCAACTCCAGTTACTCTCGTTACGCGAGTAAAGAAGTCGAAAACGCTCAAAGAGAGTGTAAAGAACGACAACTCTGCGCAGAAGAATGTGGGTCACGAATCGGGTCTTTCGTACACAATTATTTCGTTCTTGACAATTTTAAATGTGTCATTAGATTCTCTACAGGCATTTTGCTTCCGATCTGCATATTGTTATGCACCATTGAAACAAGGGCGCTCGTCATAATATAATTTTTAAACATGAGTAGTTTGTTATTTTCATTATAAAAAAGGAAGGAAAGAATTACAATAAATTAACATGTTGTAGGGTTCAGTTTATGTTCGAAATTAAGTTTAAAATTATACAACACTTTCAATGAAATTTAACTCTTTAGCTGATATTGTACTTCGAGGTAGGTCTAATTTATAAATATTGGACTACATTTTAACATTTGTCAAAGTATGATATAATTAGGATGCCAAGCTAATATCATTTTGAGAAAAAGAGAAAACTAATGTCTTCAGCGATTTAACCCTTTTCTCATTGTTTTAAAAGTAGATTGCTGCAAAGGAGTCCAATGTTGACTTTACTAGGGGAAAGGTAAAATGACGTGCTATTGCATGCAAATCCTAAATTGTCTGTTTTGTGGTTTAATTGATAATAATAAAATTCAAATATTCTGACAAACAACTTGAAAAGTGTATGTGGAAATCACAAATCTTATAATTATTCCTTAATGAAAGCACTGTAAACATACTGAGACTAATGATTGGCCAGATTACTCATTTCCATTACTGTTTATGATCAATAATTAGTTGACTGTGTCAGGGATGTAGATATTTACGTCCCTGGCTGTGTGTAGTGTCAACCTACCTTGGAATGGAGATTGATCATAAACAATGAAAGTCTTCAATTATATTTCAATGAAGGACATTCACTTCGTTGACAAAAAATTGCAAGTTATTATACATTTTCACTTGACCCCACCCCTGATGTTCCAATATGCCCCTCAGTTGATAACTGTTTTTTTTTCAACTACTATAATGTAAGTGTTATGCATAACTGCAGTATGGATTTCCGGCGACATTGATGCGTTGCATCAACTTTCTCTTGTATCCTTTATAGCAGAATATACACTAATTGCTTAGTGGCATCTATTTTGCAGGTAAAACAAAGGCAATTTAACTTTTGGTGAATTTAAGTAGATTTTTATAATTGGCCAAAACTTCTTTATTATTTTGTTAGATTGACTCTAAAATTTGAATCGTGTACCCTCTTTTTAGTTTTGCATTGGTGGTCAAAGCAGGAGTCGGCGAGACAGTTGAATACGTATAATTCTTGTTTCATTTGAGATGCTGCACACAAAACAGCCCTTCGGGATAATGGGAGGGGGAAGATCCAGATCAGTCTTCACCAGCCAATAGTCGGATAAGGAAGTACCCAGTTCGCGACTTACTACCATACTCATAAACACTTTAATACGAAAAATGGGCGTTTTCGTTCACAGTTAACACGAAGGAGAAAAGAAAATCACCTATGAATATTTTTTAAGTGTCCCACAATAATGGCGGCCCCCATCATTTTGGATATGTAATAGCGGTCATGTGCAAACAAACACAGATTGAAAATTATCGTCGACTAGTCATTTTGTTTTAATTCGGTATTTATGGAAATAAAAATGTGTTATAATTTTCGTTCACTTGTATTCTTACAATATAACTTAAAAAATATGACTTTTAGGGTTTAAAATAATTTTATGTATATCTTATTTTCCTTATTTCAAAATAACAATATAGATCCAAATATATAGTAGTCATGCAAAAACACGAATTGAACATATCACCATATTGCAAATAATTATTAAAATCGATATTTATGGTCTAAGTATGCAGTACACTTTTTCTTTCAAACGTTTTATTCGAAAAAAAGGTAGCCGAATTTCTTATGAAATTGACGATTGTGGAAAATATAACTGATTCAGTACAAATTGCATTATCCTACGCAACACAGGCTCGAACGACACATTGCGTGAAGTAAGATAGCGTTGAGGTATCACAAGAAAGTCATGAGAAACGAAAGGAAGCACAGTGTTCGCCTATATATATATATTTGTAAAACAATCATACTTGTGTTAGGGGTCACCTCTGTAAAACAATCATACTTGTGTTAGGGGTTACCTCTGTTAACCAATCAAACTTGTATTAGGGGTCACCTCTGTTAACCAATCAAACTTGTGTTAGGGGTCACCTCTGTTAACCAATCATACTTGTGTTAGGGGTCACCTCTGTTAAACAATCATACTTGTGTTAGGGGTCACCTCTGTTAAACAATCATACTTGTGTTAGGGGTCACCTCTGTTAACCAATCAAACTTGTGTTAGGGGTCACCTATGTTAACCAATCAAACTTGTGTTAGGGGTCACCTATGTTAACCAATCACACTTGTGTTAGGGGTTACCTAAGTTAACTAGTCATACTTGTGTTAGGGGTCACCTCTGTTTAACAATCATACATGTGTTAGGGGTCACCTCAATATAACAATCATACTCGTATTAGGGGTCACCTCTGTAAAACAATCATACTTGTGTTAGGGGTCACCTCTGTTACCAATCAAACTTGTGTTAGGGGTATAAACAGATAGAAGAACAAAGAACTTGATTGCAGCAACATTTGAACGTGATACTGTATTAAATAACAGAGTAAAATAAAATAAAATCTTGAATCTGCCTATGATCCCTTGAGTGCTTCAGGAAGTCAATACACATAGTTGTGATTGTTTCAATCTTGCCTCGAAAAATAGAAACACAAATGTCGATTTAGATGTCAGTCACCGGGGCAATGTGAGTTAATGTGAGTTAATGTGAGTTACCGGGGCTATGTGAGTTAATGTGAGTTACCGCGGCTATGTGAGTTAATGTGAGTAATGTGTGCTACCGGGGCTATGTGAGTTAATGTGAGTTAATGTGAGTTACCGGGGCAATGTGAGTTAATGTGAGTTACCGGGGCAATGTGAGTTAAAGTGAGTTACCGGGGCTATGTGAGTTAATGTGAGTTACCGGGGCTAAATGAGTTAATGTGAGTTACCGGGGATAAATGAGTTAAAGTGAGTTACCGGGGCTATGTGAATTAATGTAAGCTACAGGGGCTATGTGAGTTAATGTGAGCTACCGGGGCTACGTGAGTTAATGTGAGTTACCGGGGATAAATGAGTTAAAGTGAGTTACCGGGGCTATGTGAATTAATGTAAGCTACAGGGGCTATGTGAGTTAATGTGAGCTACCGGGGCTACGTGAGTTACTGTGAGTTACCGGGGCTATATGAGTTAATGTAAGTTACTAGGGCTATGTGGTATAATGTGAGTTACCTGGGCTATGTGAGTTAATGTAAGCTACCAGGGCTATGTGTGTTAATGTGAGTTAATGTGAGTTACCGGGGCTATGTGAGCTAATGTGAGTTAAGGTGAGTTACCGGGACTTAATGAGTTAATGTGGATTACCGGGGCTATGTGAGTTAATGTGAGTTAATGTGAGTTACCGCGACTAAATGAGTTAATGTAAGTTACCGGGGCTATATGAGTTAATGTGAGTTACCGGAGCTATGTGAGTTAATGTGAGTAATGTGAGTTACCAAGCTAAATGAGTTAATGTGAGTTAATGTAAGTTACCGGTGCTAAATGAGTTAATGTGAGTTACCAGTGCTATGTAAGTTAATGTGAGTTAATGTGAGCTACCGGAGCTAAATGAGTTAATTTGAGTTACCGGGGCTATGTGAGTTAATGTAAGCTACCGGAGCTATGTGAGTTAATGTGAGTTACTATGAGTTACAGGGGCTAAATGAGTTAATGTGAGTTACCAGGCTATGTGAGTTAATGTGAGTTACCGGGACTAAATGAGTTGATGTCAGTTAGCGGGGCTATGTGAGTTAATGTGAAGTAATGTGAGTTACCCGGACTAAATGAGTTAATGTAAGCTACCGGGGCTATGTGAGTTAATGTCAGTTAATGTGAGTTACCGCGGCTGTATGAGTTAATGTGAGTTACCAGAGCTATGTGAGTTAATGTGAGTAATGTGAGCTACCAAGCTAAATGAGTTAATGTTAGTGACCCGAGCTATGAGAGTTACCGGTGCGAAATGAGTTAATGTAAGTTAATGTGAGTGACCGGAGTTATGTGAGTTAATGTGAGTTAATGTGAGTTAATGTAAGTTACCGGGGCTATGTGAGTTAGTGTAAGTTACAGGGGCTATGTGAGTTAATGTGAGCTACCGGGGCGATGTGAATTAATGTAAGTTACCGGGGCTATTGTAAGTTAATGTAAGTTACCGTGGCTATGTGAGTTAATGTGAGTTACCGGGGCGATGTGAGTTAATGTCAGTTACCGGGGCTATAAGAGTTAATATAAGCTACCGGGGCGATGTGAGTTAATGTCAGTTACCGTGGCAATGAGAGTTAATGTAAGCTACCGGGGCTTTGTGAGTTAATGTGAGTTACCGGGGCTTTGTGAGTTAATGTAAGTTACCGGGGCTATGTGAGTTAATGTAAGTTACCGGCTCTATGAGAGTTAATGTAAGCTACCGGGGCTATTTGAGTTAATGTGAGCTACAGGAACTATGTGAGGTAATGTGTGTTACCGGGGCTATGTGAGTTAATGTAAGTTAATGTGAGTTACCGGGGATATATGAGTTAATGTGAGCCACCGGGGCTATGTGAGATAATGTGAGTTAACGGGGCTATGTGAGTTAATGTAAGTTAATATGAGTTACCGGGGATATATGAGTTAATGTAAGTTACCGGGGCTATGTGAGATAATGTAAGTTACCGGCTCTATGAGAGTTAATGTAAGCTACCGGGGCTATTTGAGTTAATGTGAGCTACCGGAACTATGTGAGGTAATGTGTGTTACCGGGGCTATGTGAGTTAATGTAAGTTAATGTGAGTTACCGGGGCTATATGAATTAATGTGAGCTATCGGGGCTATATGAGTTAATGTGAGCTACTGGGGCTATGTGAGATAATGTGAGTTAACGGGGCTATGTGAGTTAATGTAAGTTAATATGAGTTACCGGGGATATATGAGTTAATGTGAGCCACCGGGGCTATGTGAGATAATGTGAATTACCGGGGCTATGTGCGCTAATGTGAGTTACCGGGGCTATGTGAGATAATGTGAGTTACCGGGGCTATGAGCGTTAATGTAAGTTAAAGTGAGTTACCGGGGCTATATGAGTTAATATGAGCTATCGGGGCTATATGAGTTAATGTGATCTATCGGGCCTATATGAGTTAATGTGAGCTACCGGGTCTATGTGAGATAATGTGAGTTACCGGGGCTTTGTGAGTTAATGTGAGTTACCGGGGCTATGTGGGATAATGTGAGTTACCGGGGCTATTTGAGTTAATGTGAGTTACCGGGGCTATGTGAGTTAATGTAAGTTACCAGGGCTATGTGGTATAATGTGAGTTAATGTGAGCTACTGGGGCTATGTGGGATTATGTGAGTTACCAGACCTATATGAGTTAATGTAAGTTACCGGGGCTATATGAGTTAATGTAAGTTACCAGGGCTATGTGGTATAATGTGGTATAATGTGAGTTAATGTGAGTTACCGGGACTATGTGAGTTAATATGAGCTACCGGGGCTCTGTGAGTTAATGTGAGTTACCGGGACTAAATGAGTTAATGTAAGTTACCGGGGCTATGTTAGTTAATATAAGTTACGGCTATGTGGGATAATGTGACCTACTGGTGCTATATGGTATAATGTGAGTTAATGTGAGCTACCGGGGCTATGTGAGTTATTGAGAGCGACCGGGGCTATGTGAGTTACCGGGGCTATGTGGTATAATGTGAGCTACCGGGGCTATGTGGTATAATTTGAGTTACTGGGTCTATGTGAGTTAATGGGAGTTACCGGGGCCATGTGGTATAATGTGAGTTACCGGGGCTATGTGAGTTAATGTAAGTTACCGGGGCTATGTGAGTTACTGTGATTTACCGGGGCTATGTGAGTTATTATGAGTTACCGGGTCTATGTGAGTTAATGTAAGTTACCGGGGCTATGTGAGTAACCAGGGATATGTGGTATAAAGTGAGTTACAGGGGCTATGTGAGTTAATGTGAGTTACCGGGGCTATGTGAGCTGATTTGACTTACCGGGGCTTTGTGAGTTAATGTGAGTTACGGGGGCTATGTGGTATAATGTGAATTACCGGGGCTATGTGAGTTAATGTAAGTTGCCGGGGCTATGTGAGTTATCAGAGCTATGTGAGTTATCAGGGCTATGTGGTATAATATGAGCTACCAGGGCTATGTGGTATAATGTGAGTTACCGCGGCTATGTGAGTTAATGTAAGTTACCAGGGCTTTGTGTGTTAATATGAGTTAACATGGCTATGTGGTATAATGTGAGTTACCGGGGCTATTTGGTATAATCTGCGCTACCAGGGCTATGTGGGATAATGTAAGTTAACGGGGCTATGAGGTATAATGTGAGTTAACGTGGTTATGTGAGATAATGTGAGTTACCGGGGCTATATGAGTTAAAGTGAGTTACCGGGGCTATGTGAGGTAATGTGAGCTACCGGGGCTATGTGAGATAATGTGAGTTAACTGGGCTATGTGAGTTAATTTGAGTTATCGGGGCCATGTGAGATAATGTGAGTTACCGGGGCTATGTGAGTTAATGTGAGTTACTGGGGCTATGTGAGTTAATGTGAGCTACCGGGGCTATGTGAGTTAATGTAAGTTACCGGGGCTATATGAGTTAAAGTAAGTTACCAGGGCTATGTGAGTTAATGTAAGTTGCCAGGGCTATGTGAGTTAATGTAAGTTACCGGGGCTATCTGAGTTAATCTGAGTTACCGGGGCTATCTGAGTTAATGTAAGTTACCAGGGCTGTATGAGTTAATGTAAGTTACCGGGGCTATGTGAGCTAATGTAAGTTACCTGGGCTATGTGTGTTAATGTAAGTTACCAGGGCTATGTGAGTGAATGTGAGCTAATGTGAGCTACTGGTGCTATGTGAGTTAATGTAAGTTACCGGGGCTATTTGAGTTAATGTAAGTTACCCGGGCTATGTGAGTTAATGTAAGTTTCCAGGGCTATGTGAGTTAATGTAAGTTACCGGGGCTATCTGAGTTAATCTGAGTTACCCGGGCCATCTGAGTTAATGTAAGTTACCAGGGCTGTATGAGTTAATGTAAGTTACCGGGGCTATGTGAGCTAATGTAAGTTACCTGGGCTATGTGAGTTAATGTAAGTTACCAGGGCTATGTGAGTGAATGTGAGCTAATGTGAGCTACTGGTGCTATGTGAGTTAATGTAAGTTACCGGGGCTATTTGAGTTAATGTAAGTTACCAGGGCTATGTGAGTTAATGTTAGTTTCCAGGGCTATGTGAGTTAATGTAAGTTACCATGGCTATCTGAGTTAATCTGAGTTACCGGGGCTATCTGAGTTAATGTAAGTTACCAGGGCTGTATGAGTTAATGTAAGTTACCTGGGCTATGTGAGTTAATGTATGTTACCAGGGCTATGTGAGTTAATGTGAGCTACTGGTGCTATGTAAGTTAATGTAAGTTACCGGGGCTATTTGAGTTAATGTAAGTTACCGGGGCTATGTGAGTTAATGTAAGTTACCAGGGCTATGTGGTATAATGTGAGCTACCGGGGCTATGTGAGTTAATGTAAGTTACCGGGGCTATTTGAGTTAATGTAAGTTACCGGGGCTATGTGAATTAATGTAAGTTACCAGGGCTATGTGGTATAATGTGAGCTACAACGACTCGGAAACGGGGCATGGCACCGGGCCTCGGCATGGAAACATACACAAGGAAACTATTTAATTAACAGGCGCAGTATTCGACCTTTCTTTACTTTACTGATATAACCCTTCACATCTTGTGAGCATATGGACAGAATGATATTAACCTTCACTGTATGTGAGCATAGAACAGACTAATCTACACCTTCATTGCGTGTGAGCATATGAACAGACTGATCTACACCTTCATTGTATGTGAGCATATGAACAGACTGATCTACACCTTCATTGTGTGTGAGCATATGAACAGACTGATCTACACCTTCATTGTATGTGAGCATATGGACAGACTGATCTACACCTTCATTGTATGTGAGCATATGAACAGACTGATCTACACCTTCACTGTATGTGAGCATATGGACAGACTGATCTACACCTTCATTGTATGTGAGCATATGAACAGACTGATCTACACCTTCACTGTATGTGAGCATATGGACAGACTGATCTACACCTTCACTGTATGTGAGCATATGGACAGAATGAACTACACCTTCAATCTGTGTGAGCATATGGACAGACTGATCTACACCTTCACTGTATGTGAGCATATGAACAGACTGATCTACACCTTCACTGTATGTGAGCATATGGACAGACTAATCTACACCTTCATTGTGTGTGAGCATATGAACAGACTGATCTACACCTTCACTGTATGTGAGCATATGGACAGACTGATCTACACCTTCATTGTGTGTGAGCATATGAAAAGACTGATCTACACCTTCACTGTATGTAAGCATATGGACAGACTGATCTACACCTTCATTGCGTGTGAGCATATGAACAGACTGATCTACACCTTCAATCTGTGTGAGCATATGAACAGACTGATCTACACCTTCAATCTGTGTATGAGCATATGAACAGACTGATCTACACCTTCAATCTGTGTGAGCATATGGATAGACTGATCTACACCTTTACTCTGTGTATGAGCATATGAACAGACTGATCTACACCTTCAATCTGTGTGTGAGCATATGAACAGACTGATCTACACCTTCACTGTATGTGAGCATATGAACAGACTGATCTACACCTTCATTGTATGTGAGCATATGAACAGACTGATCTACACCTTCAATCTGTGTGAGCATATGAACAGTCTGATATACACCTTCATTGTATGTGAGCATATGAACTGACTGATCTACACCTTCATTGTATGTGAGCATATGCACAGACTGATCTGCACCTTCATTGTATGTGAGCATATGAACAGACTAAACTACACCTTCAATCTGTGTATGAGCATATGAACAGTCTGATCTACACCTTCATTGTATATGAGCAAATGAACAGACTGATCTACACCTTCAATCTGTGTATGAGCATGTGAACAGACTGATCTACACCTTCAATCTGTGTGAGCATATGAACAGACTGATCTACACCTTCATTGTATGTGAGCATATGGACAGACTGATCTACACCTTCACTGTATGTGAGCATATGAACAGACTGATATACACCTTCATTGTATGTGAGCATATGGACAGACTGATCTACACCTTCACTGTATGTGAGCATATGAACAGACTGATCTACACCTTCATTGTATGTGAGCATATGGACAGACTGATCTACACCTTCAATCTGTGCATGAGCATATGAACAGACTGATCTACACCTTCACTGTATATGAGCATATGAACAGACTGATCTACACCTTCAATCTGTGTGAGCATATGAACAGTTTGATCTACACCATCATTGTATATGAGCATATGAACAGACTGATCTACACCTTCAATCTGTGTGAGCATATGAACAGACTGATCTACACCTTCATTGTATGTTAGCATATGAACAGACTGATCTACACCTTCATTGTATATGAGCATATGAACAGTCTGAACTACACCTTCATTGTATATGAGCATATGAACAGACTGATCTACATCTTTATTGTATGTGAGCATATGAACAGACTGATCTACACCTTCAATCTGTGTGAGCACATGAACAGTCTGATCTACACCTTCATTGTATATGAGCATATGAACAGACTGATCTACACCTTCATTGTATATGAGCATATGAACAGACTGATCTACACCTTCAATCTGTGTGAATATATGAACAGTCTGATCTACACCTTCACTGTATGTGAGCATATGGACAGACTGATCTACACCTTCATTGTATGTGAGTATATGAACAGACTTATCTACACCTTCATTGTATGTGAGCACATGAACAGTCTGATCTACAACTTCATTATATATGAGCATATGAACAGACTGATCTACACCTTCATTGTATATGAGCATATGAACAGACTGATCTACACCTTCAATCTTTGTGAGCACATGAACAGTCTGATCTACACCTTCATTGTATATGAGCATATGAACAGACTGATCTACACCTTCACAGTATGTGAGCATATGAACAGACTGAACTACACCTTCAATATGTGTGAGCACATGAACAGACTGATCTACACCTTCATTGTATATGAGCATATGAACAGACTGATCTACACCTTCAATCTTTGTGAGCACATGAACAGTCTGATCTACACTTTCATTGTATATGAGCATATGAACAGACTGATCTACACCTTCATTGTATATGAGCATATGAACAGACTGATCTACACCTTCATTGTATATGAGCATATGAACAGACTGATCTACACCTTCAATCTGTGTGAGCACATGAACAGTCTGATCTACACCTTCATTGTATATGAGCATATGAACAGACTGATCTACACCTTCATTGTATATGAGCATATGAACAGACTGATCTACACCTTCAATCTGTGTGAGCACAAGAACAGTCTGATCTACACCTTCATTGTATATGAGCATATGAACAGACTGATCTACACCTTCATTGTATATGAGCATATGAACAGACTGATCTACACCTTCACTGTATGTGAGCATATGAACAGACTGATTTACACCTTCATTGTATATGAGCATATGAACAGACTGATCTACACCTTCAATCTGTGTGAGCACATGAACAGTCTGATCTACACCTTCAATCTGTGTTAGCATATGAACAGACTGATCTACACCTTCAATCTGTGTGAGCATATGAACAGACTGATCTACACCTTCAATCTGTGTATGAGCATATGAACAGACTGATCTACACCTTCAATCTGTGTGAGCATATGAACAGTCTGAACTACACCTTCATTGTATGTGAGCATATGAACAGACTGATCTACACCTTCATTGTATGTGAGCATATGAACAGACTGATCTACACCTTCATTGTGCGTGAGCATATGGACAGACTGATCTACACCTTCAATCTGTGTATGAGCATATGAACAGACTGATCTACACCTTCATTGTATGTGAGCATATGAACAGACTGATCTACACCTTCAATCTGTGTGTGAGCATATGAACAGACTGATCTACACCTTCAATCTGTGTGTGAGCATATGAACAGACTGATCTACACCTTCAATCTGTGTGTGAGCATATGAACAGACTGATCTACACCTTCAATCTGTGTATGAGCATATGAACAGTCTGATCTACACCTTCTTTGTATGTGAGCATATGAACAGACTGATCTACACCTTCATTGTATATGAGCATATGAACAGACTGATCTACACCTTCATTGTATGTGAGCATATGAACAGACTGATCTACACCTTCATTGTATATGAGCATATGAACAGACTGATCTACACCTTCACTGTATGTGAGCATATGCACAGACTTATCTACACCTTCATTGTGTGTGAGCATATAAACAAACTGATCTACACCTTCAATCTGTGTGAGCATATGAATAGACTGATCTACACCTTCACTGTATGTGAGCATATGGACAGACTGATCTACACCTTCATTGTATGTGAGCATATGATCAGTCTGATCTACACCTTCACTGTATGTGAGCATATGAACAGACTGATCCTAACCTTCACTCTTCTGTATACCATCTAATCACAAGGACGGGTTCATTATCTAGTACGAGGTGTTTCTATGCTGTTGATCAAGCAGCCAGTTGTATTGGTTAAAATGCTTCCTATTGAACCCTTATCCTTATGTTTAGGCATGTTTATACATCTATTACTAATATTTACACCAGTTTTCTAACATATCATTGTGGGGTTATACATTACTGTGACGTGTATTAATAATATTTACGACCGTTTTCTAACATATCATTTTGGGGTTCTCTTTAATTCATTTTTGTGGGCCTCATCTAATGATTGTGGGTGACCACAATTTGATATTAGCGTATAACTTTGGGGCAACACTTTCAGTTCTTGTTTCTACAAGAAACTGCACTGAGGTACAGTGCACACACACACACACACACACACACACACACACACACACACACACCTGCATTCGTTCCATGACGCGACAGGTGCAAACAATGATAAACAATTAATTCACGTTAATTTTGGCCTATGCTCGACGCTTAAGTTGCTTAATATTTGCTTAATAGTTACCGAAAGGGTAAACAGAAAATACAACCAGAAAAGCGACGTTAAGACTAAACAGAACTTAAATGTCGTAAGTTCAATGTGGGACAGAATGTGTTTCCAGCTCTTTTGAAGGAAATAAAAACATGCCATGAAACGTGATTCATTTAAACTTGTTTGAGAAATTGACAATATAATCAAATAGAACTGACATCATTCTAGTTAGTTTGTTTCGAGTATTTGATATTAGCACGTCAACTTTATCCTGGAATTTAATTTTGTTTTACGATTATAATTATTATAGTATTACGTGTACCACTGGTTCCTTTTGCTAGTTTTATGTTTAAGCCAATTTGGGTAAATGTTATCACAATCACTCAGTTGATGTGGCTTTCTGGTATTATTTAACCCTTATATAGACGTTTTCTGACGCCTTTGCAGCAGACGGCTTTTTGAAAACATAGTGACAAAAGAAGAAATTGCTCAAAACGAGCAATTTATATCCATATGTGTGAGCATATGAACAGACTATTCATTTAAAGAGATTTTCTATTTTTCGACAAAATATATTCAAAGTCGTCTGCTGCAAAATTGTTGTATGAGGGAAAGGGTTAAGATACGTTCATGCGGGATTTCGTTTCACAATTTCTGACGTCACGGCAACCATCACAATGCATACTCATATAGTCCGTATTTGGTCATACACGTTTGTAAGAAGCCTCTATAATGTAGACCCAACATGAATGCGAACAGCGACTGAACTGGAGGAGCAGAACCAAACGCAGGCTGATCCGGATATTCACCCGTCCGGTAGGTCCGTTTTTGCAACATATAGTCCATTTGGTTAATCTAAGTAACTTTCGATAATTCCTGCAAAGTTTTATGAAAATTGGCTCAGTTAAAGATATATATACATCGACCGGTTTGTCCCCAATGCACCAACTCTCAATAATAATACATTCTTCAATAATAATACATTCTTTATTCTTTATTTGAAGATATTTGCTCTTTGTCTTGACTAGTTGTTACTGAAGTAATCATGCAGTAGATTAATTGCATGAAAGAAAGCCATCGCGGGTCACCCATCCAGGTACAAACCGCGAGGAAAGTTGCTTAACTTTAACCAAAGGTCAACCACTCTACCAACGTCGCTACAAAAGCCGGCTTCTACGACAAGGTCGTAGAAGTGAAATGTAAACCTATACCCCGTTCCCGTTACATTTCTCCCTCTTTTCTCTTGACTTCGACCCGAAGTCACACAGGCAGTATACCAGAGCGGAGTCCATGTAACATCACTGGTAACCACCGGGGTCCGGGGATGATGGTGATATCAACCCAAAAATCCCACCGCTGCCACCATTTGTAACGTGTAACCGCCGTTAAGCCATCGCGGGTCACCCATCAAGGTACTAACCGCGATGAACGTTGCTTAACTTTACGAAAAGGTCAACCACTCTACCAACGTCGCTATAAAAGCCGGCTTCTACGACAAGGCCGTAGAAGTGATAGTTATACCTATATCCCGTTCTCGTTACACAATCAAGTATGCATTCTAATGTCCTGCGGTCTTGTGGCATATTCAAAAAAGAAAAATGATGTTTTCCCCTGCCTGTGTTTCACCAACGTATTTACAATGAGATTGCAGCTCCACGAATCTTTCTACCATATTGTTGAATGTGACCCCTTTACGGATATGCTATACGAACTATTATGGGATGACGCGGTCGCATTCATATAACTCTCTGTTTTATGTACAACAATGTAAGGCCATGCTGCCAACCCATGCGCCTCTTGCGAGCGATTACAGTCCAGTGTGAACGTAACGATCTGTCATACCCAACAGCTGATGTACAGACATCTGTATTAAATCCTGCATTGACGTGTTAAATAGCCAAGAAAATGTTAATAAAGGGCTTCCCTTTCCGGCACGTATATCATTTCTTACGCCACTGCAAAAATTGAATATTGAAGACATTGTGACAAAAGGAGAATGTGCCCATCATGAGCAATTTCTCCTTTTGCCACAACTTTTCAACTCTTTTCAATAATTCAGCTTTCCTTTAACTCGATTTCTTACATCGTTGCGTATATGTTTTCAAATTCGTCTGCTGCAGATATGTTATATATGTGAAAGAGTAACTATCTATTGAACATGTTTGAGTTCCGTGCGTTGCTATCTGATACATGTTATCTTGTAAACAAAGACAATACACAGATCTGAAGGGAGATAAATATACACTTATTGATATCAATACCGCAGTGAACAGATGGTACAACTGTTTGCATAACGTATCCGCACCTACTAGAGTGGAATAAATCCCGATGTTCAAGTATCATTATCCATTTACCATAGTTTTGGAATCTACAGCCGACGACTTTGAAATCATTATGTCAAATGGTGGAATGGTAGTTAAAATGACGGTATATTTAACAAATATAAATAAAAAGCATTGTGACAAAAAGGGACACGGCTCATTATTTCGCAACATTTTATTTACAAAAAAATGCGTCTGCTATCAATTCGTGAAAACACGTGCGCATGTGGGAAAGGGTAACGAAGCCAGCAGTCACCGTGGTTCGTCTATATTATAGCAGCAGTTGTTCTTTTCTCATCGATTCCTGACTATTGACGTATGTCCGTTTGAAATAGACTATTCGCCGCGACGTTCATCATGATAAACTAAATCAAAGCTTCATCCTTCCGGCTACATTATATATGTTGTAGCTCATCTCAGAACTTCCGTCATATGTATTCATTATGTTAAGGATGATAAACAATTTGATTTCAGGTCAAAGGTCAAACCGTGTCAATCAGCGTTAATTGTTGAACCGTTTTCCTGATACAGACGATATTTGCAGACAGTTTATTCGTGTCTAGCAACACAATTGGCTTTATTGTATTTTGGACCAGTGTATATTTATGTCCATCCACACAGTTTCATCAGTATTCACCAGTATTCACTAGTACTCACCAGTATTCACCAGTATTCACCAGTGTTCACCAGTATTCACTATTATTATATAACCTATAAATAGACACCTTTTCATTGGCTAAAAGTATTTTTTTAGAAAAAATATCTAGCGATATTGACCGTTTTTTTCTGATATTGACCAGTTTTATAAATAGTAACAGGGGAAGACCGGGAATCCCACGAGCCGCCTATTAATATCTTTCGCCTTTATCCGTACGCTACGGAATTTTCCGAATGACCACGGAAACTTCCGAGTGGTCATTCCGGTGACGTAATATTTTTTAAATGACGTCATGCACGTGCATTACCAACATTTTAGACGCGCGTGACTGTTATCATGAGACAGAAATTTATACAACATACAACAGAAATGTTCCTTGAGTGGTCCTTTGTTTTCTTTTAAGTTGATAAATATCAAAACGATATGATAAATTGAGGGTTATACAATAAAACAGTTATGGGCTTTTCAGCTGTTTTACATGATGTTGATATGTACCAAAAAATCAGTATTGACCGAGGCTATCGCCTCGGTCAATAATGATTTTTTTGGTGCATATCACATCATGTATAACAGCTGAAAAGTCCATAATTGTATAGTATTCACCAGTTTTCACAAGTATTCAATAGTAATCACTAATATTCACTAGTATTCACTATTATTCACTGGTACTTACTAGTATTCACAAGTATTCACCACTATTCACTAGTATTCACCATTATTCACTAGTATTCACCAGTATTCACTAGTAATCACAAGTGTTCACCAGTATTCACTAGTACTTACTAGTATTCACCAGTATTCACTAGTATTGACTAGTATTGACTAGTATTCACCAGTATTCACTAGTAATCACAAGTGTTCACCAGTATTCACTAGTACTTACTAGTATTCACCAGTATTCACTAGTATTGACTAGTATTGACTAGTATTCACCAGTATTTACTAGTAATCACAAGTGTTCACCAGTATTGACCACTATTCACTAGTTTTCACCAGTATTCCCTAGTATTCACTAGTATTCACTAATATTCACTAGTATTCACCAGTATTCACCAATATTCACTAGTATTCACCGGTATTCACCAGGATCCACTAGTGTTGACTAGTATTCACTGGTGTTCACACTAGTATTCACCAGTTTTCACTAGTATTCACTAATATTCACCACTATTCTCTAGTATTCACCAGTATTCACTAGTATTCACAAGTATTCAGCACTATTCACTAGTATTCACCAGTATTCACCAGTATTCCCTAGTATTCACAAGTATTCACTAGTATTCACAAATATTCACCAGTATTCACCAGTATTCACCAGTATTCACCAGTATTCACTAGTATTCACTGGTATTTACTGGTATTCACCAGTATTCACCAGGATCCACTAGTGTTGACTAGTATTCACTATTGTTCACACTAGTATTCACCAGTTTTCACTAGTATTCACCATTATTCAATAGTATTCACCACTATTCACCAGTATTCACTAGTATTCACAAGTATTCATCACTTTTCACTAGTGTTCACCAGTATTCCTTAGTATTCACCAGTTTTCACAAGTATTCACAAGTATTCAAAGTATTCACCAGTATTCACTAGTATTCAATAGTATTCACCAGTATTCACCAGGAACCACTAGTGTTGACTAGTATGCACTAGTGTTCACACTAGTATACACCAGTTTTCACCAGTATTCACAAGTATTCACATTCACATGCATGTCTGAATACTATGTTCTAAATTGTGTCATCAGATGCCGGCTAATGTTGAGTAGATGCTCTGTCAGTTTCACCACGTTGCCTTCCTATGTTGTATTGCATTCAAGGTTTGTTTGTTTGCACTTTGTGTGTAAGCCTATAGCATGAGTTATATGTATTTTGTACCGATAAACTTCATCTAGTATAGTTTCATTGATGTACAAAGCTGTAAAATATAATAATGGACTTTTTGAAAGTGTTGTTACAAAGATGGAAGTTTTTCTTATTTCTCATCTTCCTACAATAATTTCATCCATTTACACCATGTTTTCAATATGGGGTTCACATCGCAATTTCCTATCAACTATGAACATTAATTATATACTCCTCTGTCATTTTGTCTGTCCTGTTTTTCTTACTTTTACAATTTCATGTACATTTTGTAGAAAGTTGATTATTGTGTTTGTATTGTATTGTATTGTATGTTTACAATGTATCTTCTGCAAAGGAGGATTAATAAAATATATATATATCCCAGTGTAGATCGAGATTTATATTCGCAGTTTATTCTGATCTACACTATTACTTAATGAGACATCTATATAGAGGTTTCAAAGACAATACTTTTCTGACCAGATAGATGCGCAGTCAAACACTCATTCTGTATTCGTAATATTACTCTAATGTTTATTTCCTGGAACATAACTCAAATTTAACATTCCTAGAGTTCTTGTCGATAAACAGTGTTCCATTATATTCGTGATCTGCAGATTGAATGTCAGTTTTTCCAATCACGGCAAGAACAAGTTCTAGCAGATTAAAAGATAAAAACCCATTTCGAATAATATTCGGCCCACGTCATGAGAACACCTACATCTGGGACGTGACGATCAGTGAAGATCAACGTCGACGCCAATCAGATCTTAACCTTCGCTGTTCGCTTTCTAGTTGGACAGGCGTACTAGAAGCTTTTGACAAACGATGATCACCCATAATCCATAATCCGACTCTACAAGTATGCAATTTGATCGTAGTTGTCATAATTGTAAAATCTCTAACGGTCGGTGGTCGCTGGGCGTGACTCAGTTATCAGTATTTACAGCTTGTGGTAGCAAACAGTTTTAGCCCCATCAATATAATCATGTACAAACGTATTTGGTATAGTGTAGATAAAAATCTGCCTGCTTTTCCATGTTTTCCGATTTAAATGTATATTGATATCAGCAATTTCCTGAACAGTGAACGACCAGCGTATATTCAGTTTAAACTTTGCGTAAGAAACAGGCCAATCAGAGTCTACAGTGGTCGTAAACAGATACTGGTTTGTTTATACAGGGATCAATACTACGTGAACTATGTCGTGATATAACTGAAATAAGGATGAAAACGGTAACACTATTGAAAGTAATGCGTCTACAAGTAGGGAAAGGTTAAACATTGGTTGTCTTTCTAAACACAACTTAAACTAACAGTTTCCACAACTGTAGACAACAATAAGTCTGCACACTGTGCAGTCTACATTGTTCGCTCTTTAGTTATTTTTAGGCAAACCTTGTAAGTAAAGAAAGATGAATTGATCAATTTCAGGAATTCAGTAGAAATAAGGTTAAACCATTTACACAATTCAGACACATCTTCAGCAGACGACTTTTGAAAACATGTTGGCAAAAATAGATTTCGCTCATTATCCATTTGCCACAATGTTTACTTTTGAATGAGATTGTTATACTTCCATTTTTTAGAGATATTCCATAGTCGTCTGCTACGGTTTTATGAAGGAAATAGTAAGGCCAACTGACTTTATCCCAAGCTTAAAAATAAGATTGATTGATTGATTGATTGTTTGGTGTTTTACGCCGCTTTTAACAATATTTCAGTTATATCACGGCGTTTCCTTGGTGCGTTACCAGTGCTACTGGTCCATTTTTTCTGACACCAGCCAGTCAGTCGAAATGCAAACTCCGCAACCCTAAGCGCCAAGGATGGCAGCCATTACTTCCAGTTTTAAAGTATTTGGTATGACCCGGCCGGGGATCGAACCCGCAACCTCCTACACCCGAGGCAGACACTCTATCACCAAACCACCGAGTCCCCGGACACGAGGCAGACACTCTATCACCAAACCACCGAGTCCCCGGACACGAGGCAGACACTCTATCACCAAACCACCGAGTCCCCGGATAATAAGATTGTGTTATATGGCCGTGATGAGAAAATTAAACGGCGATTTTACAAGCGCGCCATGAAACGCCGTCATAGACAATTATTCATGAATATCACAGCTTTTATATCCTTGACCTCGAGCTTCAAACAGTTTACTCTGATCGATAAACTAGTTATCTGTTATCTGAACTCGACGATGTTCGGAAAATAAACGGAACTTACTACGGAATACTATTGTGGTCACCGCGAATACGAGAAAACAGACCCGTGTTTTTTCCGTCCATTGTTTGCTGTAACTTATATCAAACATCGAAATTTGGTAACTTCTCGTGAAATACTATAGAAGTGTGATATCACGCATTTCGCTACCATTACTATTATGTGATCGCAATACGCACCAAGACCCCTTTTCGCACGCATTGGTTTGACAGACTTAGTTTCGATGGTTGACTAAAGTTATTGGTCTTCCAACAATCGGCCAAATAGTCGAAATAAAAGGCAGACATATTGATGAGAAGAATGTTGTACTGGTACGAGTAGAATGTAGTATGGAGTACTGGTAAGAGAAGAATGTTTCATGTAGTACTGGTGCGAGAAGAATGTTGTATGGAGTACTGGTGCGAGAAGAATGTTGTATGGAGTATAGGTACGAGAAGAATACTGGAGTACTGATACGAGAAGAATGGTGTATGGAGTACTGATACGAGAAGAATGGTGTATGGAGTACTGATACGAGAAGAATGGTGTATGGAGTACTGATACGAGAAGAATGGTGTATGGAGTACTGGTACGAGAAGGATGTTGTCTGGGGTACTGGAACAAGAATTCAGATTGATGAGAAGAATGTTGTATAGAGTACTGGTATGGGAAGAATGTTGTATGGAGTACTGGTACGAGAACAATGTTGTATGGAGAACTGGTGCGAGAAGAATGTAGTATGGAGCACTGGTACGAGAAGAATGTTGTATGGAGTACTGGTACGAGAAGATTGTTGTATGGAGTACTGGTACGAGAATAATGGTGTATGGAGTAGTGGTGCGAGAAGAATGTTGTATGAAGTACTGGAACGAGAAATTCAGAATGATGCGAAGATTGTAGTATGAATTCCTTGTATTGGTACGAGAAGAATGTAGTATTGAGTACTGGTACGAGAAGAATGTTGTATGTAGTACCGAAACGAGAAGAATGGTGTATGGAGTACTGGTACGAGAAGAATGGTGTATGGAGTATTGGTACGAGAAGAATGTTGTATGTAGTACCGAAACGAGAAGAATGGTGTATGGAGTACTGGTACGAGAAGAATGGTGTATGGAGTACTGGTACGAGAAGAATGGTGTATGGAGTACCGAAACGAGAAGAATGGTGTATGGAGTACTGGTACGAGAAGAATGGTGTATGGAATATTGGTACGAGAAGAATGCTGTATGAAGTAATGTTGTATGGAGTACTGGTACGAGAAGATTGTAGTATTGAGTACTGGTACGAGAAGATTGTAGTATGGAATACTGGTACGACAAGAATGGTGTATGGAGTATTGGTAAGAGAAGAGTGTTGTATGGAGTAATGTAGTATGGAGTACTGGTACGAGAAGATTGTTGTATGGAGTACTGGTACGAGAATAATGTAGTATGGAGTACTGGTACGAGAATAATGTAGTATGGAGTACTGGTACGAGAAGAATGTTGTATGGAGTACTGGTACGAGAATAATGTTGTATGGAGTATTGGTACGAGAAGAATGTTGTATGGAGTAATGTTGTATGGAGTACTGGTACGAGAAGATTGTAGTTTGGAATACTGGTACGACAATAATGTTGTATGGCGTATTGGTACGAGAAGAGTGTTGTATGGAGTAATGTAGTATGGAGTACTGGTACGAGAAGAATGTTGTATGGATTAGTGGTACGAGAAGATTGTTGTATGGAGTACTGGTGTGAGAAAAATATAGTATGGAGCACTGGTACGAGAATAATGTAGTATGGAGTACTGGTACGAGAATAATGTAGTATGGAGTATTGGCAGGAGAATAATGTTGTATGGAGTACTGGTACGAAAATAATATAGTATGGAGTACTGGTACGAGAAGAATGTAGTATGGGGTATTGACACGAGAATAATGTAGTATGGAGTACTGGTACGAGAATAATGTAGTATGGAGTACTGGCAGGAGAAGAATGTTGTATGGAGTACTAGTACGAGAATAATGTTGTATGGAGTACTGGTACTAGAAGAATGTAGAATGGAGTACTGACAGGAGAAGAATGTTGTATGGAGTACTAGTACGAGAATAATGTTGTATGGAGTACTGGTTCGAGAAGAATGTAGTATGGAGTACTGGCAGGAGAAGAATGTAGTATGGAGTACTGGTACGAGAAGAATGTTGTATGGAGTATTGGTACGAGAATAATGTTGTATGGAGTATTGGTACGAGAATAATGTTGTATGGAGTACTGATACGAGAATAATGTTGTATGGAGTACTGATACGAGAATAATGTTGTATGGAGTACTGGTTCGAGAAGAATGTAGTATGGAGTACTGATACGAGAAGAATATTGTATGGAGTACTGGTACGAGAATAATGTTGTATGGAGTACTAGTACGAGAATAATGTTGTATGGAATACATGTACGAGAATAGTGTAGTATGGAGTACTCGTACTAGAAGAATGTTGTATGGAGTACTCGTGCGAGAAGAAAGTTGTATGGAGTACTAGTACGAGAAGAATGTTTTATGGAGTACTGGTACGAGAAGAATGTTGAATGGAGTACTGGTACGAGAAGAATGTTTTATGGAGTACTGGTACGAGAAGAATGTTGAATGGAGTACTCGTACGAGAAGAATGTAGTATGGAGTATTGATACGAGAATAATATAGTATGGAGTATTGGTGCGAGAAGAATATAGTATGGAGTACTGGTTCGAGAAAAATATAGTATGGAGTATTGGTACGAGAATAATGTAGTATGGAGTACTGGTGCGAGAAGAATATAGTATGGAGTACTGGTTCGAGAAAAATATAGTATGGAGTATTGGTACGAGAATAATGTAGTATGGAGTATTGGTAAGAGAATAATATAGTATGGAGTACTGGTGCGAGAAAAATATAGTATGGAGTATTGGTACGAGAATAATGTAGTATGGAGTATTGGTAAGAGAATAATGTTGTATGGAGTACTTGTGCGAGAAAAATATAGTATGGAGTACTGTTGCGAGAAAAATATAGTATGGAGTACTGGTACAATAATAATGTAGTATGGAGTATTGGTACGAGAATAATGTATTATGGAGTACTGGTGCGAGAAGAATATAGTATGGAGTACTGGTTCGAGAAAAATATAGTATGGAGTATTGGTACGAGAATAATGTAGTATGGAGTATTGGTAAGAGAATAATATAGTATGGAGTACTGGTTCGAGAAAAATATAGTATGGAGTATTGGTACGAGAATAATGTAGTATGGAGTATTGGTAAGAGAATAATGTTGTATGGAGTACTTGTGCGAGAAAAATATAGTATGGAGTACTGTTGCGAGAAAAATATAGTATGGAGTACTGGTACAATAATAATGTAGTATGGAGTATTGGTACGAGAATAATGTTGTATGGTGTACTGGTACGAGAAGAATGTTGTATGGAGTACCGGTAAGAGAAGATCTTAAAGTACCAGTACTCCATAAAACGTTCTTCTCGTATCAGTACTCCATACTACATTATTCTCATATCAGTACACAATACTACATTCTTCTCGTACCAATACTCCATACAACAATATTCTCGTACCAGTACTCCATACAAACAATCTTCTCGCACCAGTACTCCATACACCATTCTTCTCGTACCAGTACCCCATAGACCATTCTTCTCGTACCAGTACTCTATACTATATTATTCTCGTACCAGTACTCCATACAACACTCTATTCGTACCAGTACTCTATTCAACATTATTCTCGTACCAGTACTCCATACAAAAATATTCTCGTACCAGTACTCCATACAACATTTTTTTGTACCAGTACTCCATACTGCATTCTTCTCGTACCAGTACTCCATACAACACTATTCTAGTACCAGTACTCCATACCACTTTTTTCTCGTACTAGTACTCCATACAACATTCTTCTCGTACCAGTACTCCATACTACATTCTTCTCGTACGAGTACTCCATTCAACATTCTTCTCGTACCAGTACTCCATACAACATTCTTCTCGTACCAGTACTCCATACTGCATTCTTCTCGTACCAATACACCATACTACATTCTTCTCGTACGAGTACTCCATTCAACATTCTTCTCGTACCAGTACTCCATAAAACATTCTTCTCGTACTAGTACTCCATACAACATTCTTCTCGCACGAGTACTCCATACAACATTCTTCTAGTACGAGTACTCCATACTACACTATTCTCGTACATGTATTCCATACAACATTATTCTCGTACTAGTACTCCATACAACATTATTCTCGTACCAGTACTCCATACAATATTCTTCTCGTACCAGTACTCCATACTACATTCTTCTCGTATCAGTACTCCATACTACATTCTTCTCGTACCAATATTCCACACTACATTCTCTTTGTACCAGTACTCCATACAACATTCTTCTCGTACCAGTACTCCATACAACATTCTTCTCGTACCAATACTTCATACAACAATCTTCTCGTACCGGTACTCCATACAACATTCTTCTCGTACCAATATTCCACACTACATTATCTTCGTACCAGTACTCCATACAACATTCTTCTCGTACAAGTACACCATACAACAATCTTCTCGTACCGGTACTCCATACAACATTCTTCTCGTACCAGTACACCATACAACGTTCTTCTCGTATCAGTACTCCATACTACATTATTCTCGTATCAGTACTCAATACTACATTATTCTCGTACCAGTACACCATAGAACAATCTTCTCGTACCAATACTCCATACAACAATTTTCTCGTACCAGTACTCCATACAACAATCTTATCGTACCAGTACACCATACAACAATGTTCTCGTACCAAGACTCCATACAACAATCTTCTCGTACTAGTACTCCAAACAACAATCTTCTCGTAGCAGTACTCCATACACCATTCTTCTCGTACCAGTACCTCATACACCATTCTTCTCGTACCAGTACTCTAAACTATAGTATTCTCGTACCAGTACTCTATTCAACATTATTCTCGTACCAGTACTCCATACAAAGATCGTCTCGTACCACTACTCCATACAACAATCTTCTCGTACCAGTACTCCATACAAAGATCGTCTCGTACCACTACTCCATACAACAATCTTCTCGTACCAGTACTCCATACTACATTATTCTCGTTCCAGTACTCCATGAAGCATTCTTCTCGTACCAGTACTCCATACAACATTCTTCTCGTACCAGTACTCCATACTACATTATTCTCGTACCAGTACTCCATATAATATTCTTCTCGTGCCAGTACTCCATTCTACATTCTTCTCGTACCAGTACTCCATACTACATTCTTCTCGAGAAGATTGTTCTATGGTGTACTGGTACGAGAATAATATAGTATAGAGTACTGGTACAAGAAGTAATGTTGTATGGAGTACTGGTTCGAGAAGAATGTAGTATGGAGTACTGGTACGAGAATAATGTAGTGTGGAGTACTGGTACGAGAATAATGTTGTATGGAGTACTGGTACAAGAATAATGTAATATGGAGAACTGGTGCGAGAAGAATGTTGTATGGAGTACTGGTGCGAGAATAATGTAGTATGGCGTACTGGTAAGAGAATAATGTAGTGTGGAGTACTGGTACGAGACTAATGTAGTATGGAGTACTGGTACGATAAGAATGTAGTATGGTGTACTGTTATGAGAAGAATGTAGTATTGAGTACTGGTACGAGAAGAATGTTGTATGCAGTAGTACTGGTACGCGAATAATGTTGTACAGTATGAAGTACTGGTACGAGAAGAATGTAGTATGAAGTACTGGTACCTGAAACATGTAGTATAGAGTACTGGAACAAGAAGAATGTTGTATGGAGTACTGGTGCGAATAGAAGGTTTTATGGAGTTCTGGTATGAGAAGAATGTAGTATGGAGTACTGGTGCGAGCAAAATATAGTATGGAGTACTGGTACAAGAATAATGGTGTATGGAGTACTGATACGAGAAGAATGTTGTATGGAGTACTGGTACGAGAGGAATGTAGTATGGAGTACTGATACGAGAAGAATGTTGTATGGAGTACTGGTACGAGAAGAATGTTGTATGGAGTACTGATACGAGAATAATGTAGTATGGAGAACTGATACGAGAAGAATGTTGTATGGAGTACTGGTACGAGAAGAATGTAGTATGGAGTACTGGTACAAGAATAATGGTGTATGGAGTACTGATACGAGAAGAATGTTGTATGGAGTACTGGTACGAGAAGAATGTTGTATGGAGTACTGATACGAGAATAATGTAGTATGGAGTACTGATACGAGAAGAATGTTGTATGGAGTACTGGTACGAGAAGAATGTAGTATGGAGTACTGATACGAGAAGAATGTAGTATGGAGTATTGGTACGAGAAGAATGTAGTATGGAGTATTGGTACGAGAAGAATGTTGTATGGAGTATTGGTACGAGAAGAATGTAGTATGGAGTATTGGTACGAGAAGAATGTTGTATGGAGTATTGGTACGAGAAGAATGTTGTATGGAGTATTGGTACGAGAAGAATGTAGTATGGAGTATTGGTACGAGAAGAATGTTGTATGGAGTATTGGTACGAGAAGAATGTAGTATGGAGTACTGATACGAGAAGAATGTAGTATGGAGTACTAGTACGAGAATAATGTATTATGGAGCACTGGTACGAGAAGAATGTTGTATGGAGTATTGGTACGAGAAAATGTTGTATAGAGTACTGTTCCGAGAAGAATGTTGTTTGGAGTACTGCTACGAGAATAATAGTGCATGGAATACTGGTACGAGAAGAATGTTGCATGGTGTATTGGTACGAAAAGAATGTTGTATAGAGTACTGGTAAAAGAAGAATGTTGTATGGAGTACCGGTACGAGAAGAATGTAGTATGGAGAACTGGTTCGAGAAAAATGTAGTATGGAGTACTGGTACGAGAAGAATGTTGTATTGAGTACTGGTACGAAAAGAATGCTTTATGGAGTACTGGTACGAGAAGAATGTTGTATTGAGTACTGGTACGAGTAGAATGTTTTATGCCGTACTGGTACGAGAAGAATGTTTTATGCCGTACTGGTACGAGAAGAATGTTTTATGCATTTATGGTACGATAAGAATGTTTTATGCAGTTCTGGTACGAGAATAATGTTGTACGAAGTACTGGTACGAGAAGAATGTTGTATGGAGTACTGGTACGAGAAGAATGTTGTACGAAGTACTGGTACGAGAAGCATGTAGTATATAATACTGTTACTAGAAGAATGTTGTATGGAGTACCAGTACGAGAAGAATGTTTTATGCAGTACTTGTACCAGAAGAATGTTTTATGCAGTATTGGTACGAGAAGAATGTAGTATGAAGTATTGGTAGGAGAAGAATGTTTTATGCAGTACTCGTAAGAGAAGAAATTTGATGCAGTTCTGGTACGAGAAGAATGTAGTATGAAGTATTGGTACGAGAAGAATGTTTTATGCAGTACTGGTAAGAGAAGAATGTGTTATGCAGTACTGGTAAGAGAAGATTGTTTTATGCAGTTCTGGTACGAGAAGAATGTAGTATGAAGTACTGGTACGAGAAGAATGTGTTATGCAGTACTGGTAAGAGAAGAATGTTTTATGTAGTACTGGTAAGAGAAGAATGTTTTATGCAGTACGGGTACGAGAAATTTAGGAAACTTACGTTAGGTGCACTAGTCGTAAAAATCGATATAATTTAAAAACGCCAATCAATCAATTACACCCCAAATGCTTCCATGATATATGTCAAACAAGACAGCGTATCCTCGGAGTTTAGACTTGTAAATACCGCATATAAGGAGAAAGTTAGTCAGACAATGTCGTTTACAATCGAGCCAAAACATTGGAAACTATAGCTTGATAGTAAAATGAAATATGTTGCAAGAGGAATGAATGATTGCATGACATTGTATGTGTATAAGTCCCACACAAGAGAAAGTTGATGCAAGGCATGGCCGGAAAAGACTGCATTGATTTATTTATGTATTCTTGACTTTCCTTAGTCTATTCAAACATTGGAAACGTTGAAATGAAAACATTTACTTATAAATTTTATATTCACCTATACATTAGGGTATCTATAAAAAATTAACGAAATGTTTACACATTTATCTTGGCTTAAATTTAATTTTGCTGTTGTTACTTATTTAAATAATAGTATTCATTCATATAATTTCAATGTTTGTCAATCTTATTCGAATCACAAGGTAAATATCCTGGTATTGTTTTAAAGGGAGGTAATTTGAAGAAAACAAAAGTCTTCAAAAGGAGAAATATATCAGCATTACCGTCTACAGTTTAAATTGTTCTATTGTTTGTGGATTTAAAAATGTTCTTTTTTTCTTATTTCTACATGTACAACGAAATATTGCGGCTTCTCTTTGACGCTTTGCGTCAAACATTCGTCTTGTACTTGTCTAAAATAAAATAATATCACTCGCTTTTTCATATCGAAATGCGCATGCGCGAAAATCGATGTTAAAGGTCACGAACCTACACAACAGAATAGGGTCTATATTTAGCTTAGAAACAGTTCCTACTTTAGATATTCATGGATTAACATTATTAAATGAATTCTACACAAATCAAGACATCTCTTTGAACATGAAAACAACATTTAGTAAGTTAAAATTGCTATTAAAAGGAGAATCCGAAATTGACCTCAATGATGACACATAAGAGTCTGCATTAGGGGGTGTTGGTTCACGTCTTGAAGGGACCACTTTTGTCTTCGTAAATAAGACAAAAAACTTAAATGCGAGTGAAATAAAAAAAACTGCAAACATTAAAAAATCGGAATATTTATTTCATTTTAGATGTGTCATTTATTAGTGTTCGTAAACAACCACAATTGTAATATGTTCAAATCATCTAGATTTGTTTCTTTCTAATAATAAGCCGCCCTCCCATGTGATTTCCGAAAAGCTATTAAAAATAGAAGTCGCGGGCTTCTGCCCGGCGACTAATAATGAAAATGACGAAGAAAGCAGTTATAATATTTACTTAAAGGTACTAATAAGTATCTGAAACATAACACCGACTAAACTGAATTAATGAATTAATGGGGTTTCAATGCCCGTCGACAATGTTACAATAGCGAAACAAATCTTTCTAGAAAACATGGTTTATGCTAGTTATATATTAATCAGTAAATCTCCATGTACATCGGAATGTATCGAATATACGAATGTTTCCACAGTTCATAAACTGAACTACGTGGATAGTATCACTACTATGTCCAGAGGGATCAACATGTTTAGGTGACACATAACACTAGCTTTCGGGATATTCGGATTTTGGCCAGGGTCAAAAATAGAAATAATGACAAATAGTAAGTTTTGGGTACATTTTTGGGTAAATGGTTGATTTTGATGTTTATAAAAGTGAAAAGTAAGCTCTAAGCATGGGATTGAATTTTTAAGTTGAACCCACTTCTCCTTCCTGTTTGACAACACTGGTTGAGAGCTAGGCGTGAATTTAGAGGTAAATTTGAATACCAGCTTTCGCGTCCAAAATTGCTTGAAAAGGAGCTGGTAACGTGGTATTTCTGACTACATCCACAGATTGCCTACTGTTTTGAGAGAATTATCAGCTCTTCAATTTTACACTAAACCCCTGCGTTTTTGTTGGGTGATTTTTGGAATAAAGGGTCAAATTGATATTTCTGCCCTACTTTTTTTACCTTGTTTCAGACCACTTTTCTGGTCAGTTATTTCCATAATATGGACTGAGAGTGTGACTTCCAGTCATTTTCCTACAATTCTGGCACTCCTTGATACAGGAAAACTCTTTTTTATCAAACCAGTATGGATATTATGAGAAATAATGAGAGAATAAAAGTTGGAGTGTCCCAGGAAACAGAAAATCAGCTTTCAACTGTGTTATGCCACCTTACTAGAGAGGGGTCGCTCTCTATAGAGGTTAATAGTGTAGTTGATAGAACCACATTTTGAGACCTCCGAAGCAGACCACTATGAAAACCATTGTGGAAAAATAATGAACAATTCATTATTTCATCAGCAATGTTTTCTATTATATATACTTAATTATGATCGATTTCTCGACCAGCGATTCGAGTTATTTGTAGTCAGCTGAAGGTTAAAGTTAACCTGGTGTTAAACAGAGGGTCTCGCCCGACAGAGATGCTGTTTTAAGAAGTTATAATCTACTATATCAAGTTTGAAGCATTAACACAATTGACAGAATAAAATAGTGAAAATAACAGAAAATCTGAATTCATATGGACTCAACTTTACAGCAAAAAAGAAAAACAGTTTGATAAAAGCAGTCTTATTCATTTAACCGTAAGATCTGCAGCAGACGACATTGAGAACGTTTATGCAAAACTATCGTGATTGGTTCAAACCTTGTGGGCATAGAAAAGCAAGAAAAATACTTCAAGCATAATTAAAAACCTCGAAAACACGATTGTTTTCAAACTTTGTGAACATCGACAAGTTTGTGCCCAGCACTTTAAGCGGTGTCCACTTCTCTTATCCATCTGGTCCATTCATCTCCAAGTACTTTGAGAAGGTTTTTAACACACATCTACAGGTTGTGACTATCAGTATTACCACCACGATACATAACACTATCGCCTTTAACAAATGTACATTCCGAACCACAAATCCTGGCTCTTTTAAGACATCGGTCACGTTATTAGAGAGGTAGTCTGTGAGATTACCGAACTGTGTAACCACATCAACGGTCACGTTTGTTGTTTTTGTGTTATTATAAAACGCGCCAAAGTTATTGACTAGACCCATGTCCCAAGTTAATGTGTATTCTTTAAAACTGTGTTAACCTTTAATTGATCATGTACGATCATGGTGGAACATGCCCATACATGTACAGTGTTGCTCGGTTACTCCAGTAATGTACATTTTATTACATCGTTAATCACTCTTCACATTGACCATACGATTGTGCACAATTTACTCACAGTGAACTATGTTCATAGTGTCACGGTCTGAACTTGTATGTCTTCTTGTCGTGCATATATATATATCAGATGTATTTATGATAGTTGAACACTTTTCATGTAGCATATCATTCCCGTCGGTGTAACGGTTAAAGCCATGAAACCTTATGCTTTATGAAGTGTCGGATGACTTGTCCTGATGTCCATGCTGATCGAACACCATTCGTAAGGTCCGGATAGTATCATTGTGTATAAACATTGTTACATACGCATCAATTCCTATTTCCTGTTAATCTTGTAATGTATAATTAATGTATAATTAATAGTTCATCCAATTAGTGTAATCACGCGCGAATATCTAGAACTAATGGAATCGTTGTTTGCCATTAAGCTTGTAGTTCCCGTAAGTAAACAGAACGATGGATGTACCGATATGCCCAGTGTAGACAGTTATGTTGACTGACATGTCATCTGACAAGTAGATCTGTGTAGTTACCATTGTTAGCTGCCACGAAGTATTTCCACCATCACTCGCCTAGCTTATATTGGTATTTCTCCACCTAGAATGAAAAAACGGTAAGGTTCTTTAGATGACAAGATAGAGAAGAGTAAACAGGTCGTACTTCAACGATATCTCTGTTAACTCTTATCAAAACCTATATTGTGGGTACTCAAATGAATCGTCTCACTGAGACAATTCTTTTGAGTACCCACAACATAGGGTCAAATAATGAACTATTCGATTTGTGCTTCATGTTATGTATAAAACTATTGAAATGAATTGTTCGATGTGTAGTTCATGTCATGGACACTATTGAATTGTTCGATGTGTAGTTCATGTCATGAATTGTATGTAGTGTATTGTATGTAGTGTATTGTATGTAGTATATTGTATGTAGTGTATTGTATGTAGTGTATTGTATGTAGTGTAATGTATGTAGTGTATTGTATGTAGTGTATTGTATGTAGTGTATTGTATGTAGTGTATTGTATGTAGTGTATTGTATGTAGTATATTGTATGTAGTGTATTGTATGTAGTATATTGTATGTAGTATATTGTATGTAGTGTATTGTATGTAGTGTATTGTATGTAGTATATTGTATGTAGTGTATTGTATGTAGTGTATTGTATGTAGTATATTGTATGTAGTATATTGTATGTATTGTATTGTATGTAGTGTATTGCACTACAATACAATACATTGTATAAATACAATACATTGTATAAATACAATGGGGGGGGGGGGGGACAATCGCTTGTTTCTAAGAGTTCGTCTACTATACATGCGTAGATATCTGGTTTGTGTTTTCTTCTACAATTTAACCCATGCATTTGTAGATCCGTATTAATGTTATTTAACATATTTAAAAATAGGGTAATAGTTTTCTTTTTTCTTTTTTCCACGATGTTTTCAAACGAATTGTCTGCAAATGAACCCAAAGTCATCTATATCTGGAGAAAGGTTACACTCAAAATGAAGAATTAATTATACGTCTCGACAAGATAATCAAATATTTTTATTGAAATTTAAAATAACCATATGTCACTCTTGTACATATAATGAATTGTATATATGTTGTAATATGGGCCGGTGGCTTCTATACTTGAATAAATACTTAATACTTGATACTTGTATGTAGTATATTGTATGTAGTGTATTGTATGTAGTGTATTGAATGTAGTGTATTGTATGTAGTATATTGTATGTAGTGTATTGTATGTAGTGTATTGAATGTAGTGTATTGTATGTAGTATATTGTATGTAGTGTATTGTATGTAGTGTATTGTATGTAGTGTATTGCATGTAGTGTATTGCATGTAGTGTATTGTATGTAGTGTATTGTATGTAGTGTATTGTATGTAGTGTATTGTATGTAGTTTATTGTATGTAGTGTATTGTATGTAGTGTATTGTATGTAGTGTAATGTATGTATTGTATTGTATGTAGTGTATTGTATGTAGTGTATTGTATGTAGTGTATTGTATGTAGTATATTGTATGTAGTGTATTGTATGTAGTATATTGTATGTAGTATATTGTATGTAGTATATTGTATGTAGTGTATTGTATGTAGTGTATTGTATGTAGTATATTGTATGTAGTGTATTGTATGTAGTGTATTGTATGTAGTGTATTGTATGTAGTATATTGTATGTATTGTATTGTATGTAGTATATTGTATGTATTGTATTGTATGTAGTGTATTGTATGTAGTATATTGTATGTAGTATATTGTATGTAGTGTATTGTATGTAGTGTATTGTATGTAGTGTAGTGTATGTAGTGTATACTACTAAAATATGTACAAGAAGAGTGGTGTTTGGCCTTAGTTGTCGATGGGCAGTAACACTTCAAACATTCAATGAAAGTATAATCATTGGACGAGGATTGGAAAACAAGACCCCTTGTTTAGATAAACACATCAGTGTAATGAGCTATATATATAGTAGAATTCAGTAATATATAAGATATACAGATAAATGACACATTACGAAAACCAATCTACGAATCTTCGTGATTTGATTTGGATGTTACATAACAGTCCTTATATGGAATTTGTATCATTATTACACAATCCAATTTGACATTTAAACATGTTATGAGATCTCGCAATTATGAATCACGAGTTCAGAATAAAATGAAAGATATATGCTACATATATGGAGGGCGTTGGCCATCACTACTTAAACTTAGACACGCCTTGGGAAAATAAACGTTCGTTTGTATAAAGTGAGGCAGAGATCGGTTCGCACCGACGAAAGATATAGATTGGTTCGCACCCAAGGGAAGACACAGATTAGTTCGCACTAAGTGAAGACATATTTCGGTTCGCACACAAGGGAAGACACATATCGGTTTGCACCCAGGAAAGACATTGATGGGTTCGCACCCAAGGGAAGACACAGTTCGGTTTGCACCAAGTGAACACAGTTCGGTTTGCACCGAGTGAACACAGATCGGTTTGCACCCAAGGAAAGACATAGATCGGTTTGCACCCAAGGAAAGACATAGATCGGTTTACACACAAGGGAAGACACAGTTCGGTTTGCACCCAAGGGAAGACACAGTTCGGTTTGCACCCAAGGGAAGACACAGTTCGGTTTGCACCCAAGGGAAGACACAGTTCGGTTTGCACCCGAGGGAAGACACAGTTCGGTTTGCACCCGAGGGAAGACACAGTTCGGTTTGCACCCGAGGGAAGACACAGTTCGGTTTGCACCCAAGGGAAGACATAGCTCGGTTTGCATCCAAGGGAAGACACAGATCGGTTTGCACCCAAGGGAAGACATAGACCGGTTTGCATCCAAGGGAACACACAGTTCGGTTTACACCCAGGGAACACACAGTTCGGTTTGCACCCAGGGAACACACAGTTCGGTTTACACCCAAGGGAACACACAGTTCGGTTTACACCCAGGGAACACACAGTTCGGTTTACACCCAGGGAACACACAGTTCGGTTTGCACCCAAGGGAACACACAGTTCGGTTTGCACCCAGGGAACACACAGTTCGGTTTACACCCAAGGGAACACACAGTTCGGTTTGCACCCAGGGAACACACAGTTCGGTTTGCACCCAGGGAACACACAGTTCGGTTTGCACCCAGGGAACACACAGTTCGGTTTGCACCCAGGGAACACACAGTTCGGTTTACACCCAAGGGAACACACAGTTCGGTTTGCACCCAGGGAACACACAGTTCGGTTTGCACCCAGGGAACACACAGTTCGGTTTACACCCAGGGAACACACAGTTCGGTTTGCACCCAGGGAACACACAGTTCGGTTTGCACCCAGGGAACACACAGTTCGGTTTGCACCCAGGGAACACACAGTTCGGTTTGCACCCAGGGAACACACAGTTCGGTTTGCACCCAGGGAACACACAGTTCGGTTTGCACCCAGGGAACACACAGTTCGGTTTGCACCCAGGGAACACACAGTTCGGTTTACACCCAAGGGAACACACAGTTCGGTTTGCACCCAGGGAACACACAGTTCGGTTTGCACCCAGGGAACACACAGTTCGGTTTGCACCAAAGGGAAAACAAATATCACTTTGCACCAATGGGAAGACACAGATCGGTTTGCACCCAAGGGAAGACACAGATCGGTTTACACCCAGGGAACACACAGTTCGGTTTGCACCCAGGGAACACACAGTTCGGTTTGCACCAAAGGGAAAACAAATATCACTGTGCACCAATGGGAAGACACAGATCGGTTTGCACCCAGGGGAAGACACAGATCGGTTTGCACCCAGGGAACACACAGTTCGGTTTGCACCAAAGGGAAAACAAATATCACTTTGCACCAATAGGAAGACACGGATCGGTTTCCTTGATTGTTTTATTGGGGTTCACACCGTTTTCAATATTATTTCAGTCATATTCCGGCAACAGTTCACTTATTCATGATTCCTTGGTAAGCAAACTAGTACAAAGCTAGGAAAAGTGCCTTTCCAAATGTCACTCAACCATGACCGCCGCGACTGGGGCTCGACCCCGAGATAAATCCCCGACACTAACCACTCGGTCAGGGGGGAGTCCCACAGATCGCTTTGCACCCAGGGTAAATAAAGATAGGTTTGCACCCAGGATCGGTTTTTAGAAGACTGAACTTTGTCTTCCTTGTTCATCAGTCCGTATACTATCTCAGTTTACTATTAAGCGTAAGCTTGAACATATGATTTCCACTTAATTGGTTTCTGTTAAAATTATGTTTTTTTTTTTACTCATGATTGAAATTTAAAAGAGTATACTATAAAGTGTGAACATTCAGTGAGATACGGTTAAATCCTGAACAACAACAATTACAATCAAAGCGCCAATGGCACTGTAGTGGCGATCGTATGGAAAATCCTGCAAAGTAACAAGCAGTATATCGGTGTATGGCTTGCGATGACTCTGGTGCGGGTATATTTGAGAATGTATCAACCCTGCATCTTTTGACAGTAGAATAATGTTAGTTTGCCAGGTTGTCTTGGTGATGTTTTAGTTATGTTCTGAAATTGGTCATGATGTGTTCAAAATTAGGCCATTCCAAAGTTATGAAAAATCTAGTTGGTATTCGATAGACTACCGTTTTAGCTCATTAGAATGGCTATTTGTAATATGTAGGCCATATTAAGATAAAATATTGTTTACACTTTAGAAATGACTAAATTATCAAGAAAGGAGAGAAAAAGGTACCCATTAGTTTTGTGTTTGTTTCAATGATGTCCGATATTAAACAGGTCTGTTCAATTTAGTCCCTTCACATTGCATGATTGAGGGTTGTCAGAGACATATAAACACAGTGTATTTATATGTCTCTGAGGTTGTTAAACTGCTTCGATTAATGTGAGTGCAAAAACAAACACAAAACATGCTCAAAAAGCACAATTTCACTATTTGCCAAACTGTTCAATTTATAAAAATATAGGCATATATTATAATGCTCGATCTCCAAACTAAATTAGGCTACACTTTCAGCATTGATTGCTAATTGACTCTAGAACGTGCAGACGTGTATACATAACGTGTGTACACACTGACATCGTGTGTCCTTTAAACCTTTGTAAACCAGTCTTATCATACAGGGTATGCGTAACACATGTTATACAGGGTATGCGTAACAAATGTTATAAAGGGTATGCGTAACAAATGTTATACAGGGTATTTGTTTCAAACTTTATACAAAGTATTTTTAACAAACACACGTTACTCAGGGCATTTGTAACAAACGTTATACAGTGTATTTGTAACAAATAAACGTTATTTGTAACAAATGTTATACAGGGTATTTGTTTCAAACTGTATACAAAGTATTGTTTAACAAACTAATGTAAGGGCATTTGTAACACGCTAGTTTAATGGTATTTGTAACAATATGATGTAAGGGTATTGTAACAATATGAAGTAAGGGTATTGTAACAAATTAATTTAAGGGTATTGGTAAACACATTTGTAACAAACTTAGGTAAGGGTATTGTAAAAAAATAATTTAAGGGTATTGGTAAACACATTTGTAACAAACTTAGGTAAGGGTATTGTAACAAATTAATTTAAGGGTATTGGTGACACATTTGTAACAGACTAAGGTAAGGGTATTGTAACAAATTAATTTAAGGGTACTGGTAAGCACATTTGTAACAAACTAAGGTAAGTGTATTGTAACAAATTAATTTAAGGGTAACACATTTGTAACAAACTAAGGTAAGTGTATTGATAACAACATAATGTGTGGGTATTTGTAACAAACAAAAGTAATGGTACTTGTAACAATTTAAGGTAAATATATCTGCAACATATGAAGGTAAATGTACTGGTTAACACATAAGGTAAGGGCATTCCGTACTATACAACACACATCAGGTAAGGGATATTGGTACAATACAAGATAAGCCAATTTGTAATAAAATAATGCAAGGGTATTTGTAACAAACTAAACTAAGGGTATTTGTAACAACTAAAGGAAGGGTATTTGTAAGAAACTAATGCTAGGGTATTTGTAACAAACTAAACTAAGAGTATTTGTAATAAACTAAACTAAGGGTATTTGTAACAACTAAAGGAAGGGTATTTGTAACAAACTAATGCTAGGGTATTTGTAACAAACTAAAATAAGGGTATTTGTAACAAACTAAAATAAGGGTATTTGTAACAAACTATGGTGATGGTAATTTTAACAAACGATGGTAATACTATTTCTCTCAATCGGTGGTTAAAGTATTTGTAAAAGGTAAATAAAGTTGTAACAAATAGATAAGGATATGTAAAAAGCACACTTATGTAAGTGTATCTGTAAACAACTAATGTAAGGGTATTTGTAACCAACTAATGTAAGGGTATTGGTAACAAACTTATGTACGGATATACGTAACACACTTAGGTAAGAGTATCTGTAACCAACTAATGTAAGGGTATTTGTAACCAACTAATGTAAGGGTATTGGTAACAAACTTATGTACGGATATACGTAACACACTTATGTAAGTGTATCTGTAACCAACTAATGTAAGGGTATTTGTAACCAACTAATGTAAGGGTATTGGTAACAAACTTATGTACGGATATACGTAACACACTTAGGTAAGAGTATCTGTAACCAACTAATGTAAGGGTATTGGTAACAAACTTATGTACGGATATATGTTACACACTTAGGTAAATGTATCTGTAACAAACTTATGACAGAAAGTCTAAAAACACGTATGACTAAGCCAACTATTAATATCGTTTCTAATTATGATAATTGAATTAGGTACCAACGATATAACGATGTGATGAACATTAACAATTAAGTGAGTGAAATGTTCCACTAAATTAAAGAAAATTTACCTTGTGACTATTTCAGTGCATCCAAAACTAAACTAACACTCCGGTTTCCATTTTATGTTTATTTATTTCGCAATGCTTCTCATCCTGCGTGGGTATTTGTTATTAAACTGAGTCGTTACATCTTCTACATCGTCCAATAAATAACTCGCGACTCACGCCATGTTTACTGTGATGGGTGTCGTTTCGCCGGGCGTTTTATCGGGATTTTCTTCAGCTGTAAGCGACTCTAAATAGCATTTGAATGTACAGTTACGCTTCTCCAAAATACAACATATCTACGGCAGACGATTTTGAGCATCCGGGTTAAAACATTTAAATCATACTATTTGAAAGTGTTTTAGTATGCCAAGGCCAACGGCTCAAAACACATTTCATACATTATAAATACAATACAAAACAAGGTTGTGTCAGGGGAATGTATCCAGATAAACTTAGTATATATATGATACAGAGTTACTTCCCTTCATCCGCTATGAACGAGAATATGGTGTACATAGTAAGTTAGTTTACGTAGTGTCTCATATTGATTAGAATTCAAAAGAGTATATAAACCTTTACATGTTCTATCATGGTACAAATTAAAAGAGTATATTTTAATATTTTATGATATTGATACATACGAAGAAAGCATTATATTCGCAGTCTAAAACAGAACACAACACTGCACACAGATACGATCTTCCCTTCTGCCTACCGATCTGTATTCTCAACTTATGCTTAAAACATATTATTTACAAATTGTTAGTTTATGGTATATATAATGAAAGATACCTTTCAACGTTTACCCAGGTCTTGCAATATATAATGAGAACATCACATTGAACTTGTTAGAGCTTCAGTCCAGTTTTGGTTAAAACAGCCAAAAACTTCGAATTTAAAATTGTTTGATACAAATAGTTACATCTCATAAATGTTGGGATATCCAAATATTGTTTTTAATATTTGAAGCCTAGTAAACACGTCCTTCATCGTCTAAAGACGTAAGCATTAAGTACCATTGTCGACTTTATAAATGAAGGTACAATGTTGGAAACATTGTGGCGAATGAAACTATTGCTCATCTTGATTGGAAGGTCCATGTTTCATGATGTAGGATATGAATGATACAGGGTAAAAATGTCACTGACCACATGTTTGGAAGGTCCCTTGTTTATGATGTAGAATATGAATGATACAGAGTAAAATAGTCACTGACCACATGTTTGGAAGGTCCCTGGTTTATGATGTAGAATACGAATGCTACAGGGTAGAATAGTCACTGACCACATGTTTGGAAGGTCCCTGGTTTATGATGTAGAATACAAATGATACAGGGTAAAATAGTCACTGACCACATGTTTGGAAGGTCCCTGGTTTATGATGTAGAATACGAATGATACAGGGTAGAATAGTCACTGACCACATGTTTGGAAGGTCCCTGGTTTACGATGTAGAATATGGATGATACAGGATAAAATAGTCACTGACCACATGTTTGGAAGGTCCCTCGTTCAAGATGTAGAATATGAATGATACAGGGTAAAATAGTCACTGACCACATGTTTGGAAGGTCCCTGGTTTATGATGTAGAATATGAATGATACAGGGTAAAAATGTCACTGACCACATGTTTGGAAGGTCCCTGGTTTATGATGTAGAATACGAATGATACAGTGTAGAATAGTCACTGACCACATGTTTGGAATGTCCCTGGTTTATGATGTAGAATATGAATGATACAGAGTAAAATAGTCACTGACCACATGTTTGGAAGGTCCCTGGTTTATGATGTAGAATATGGATGATACAGGATAAAATAGTCACTGACCACATGTTTGGAAGGTCCCTGGTTCAAGATGTAGAATATGAATGATACAGGGTAAAATAGTCACTGACCACATGTTTGGAAGGTCCCTGGTTTATAATGTAGAATATGAATGATACAGGGTAGCATAGTCATTGACCACATGTTTGGAAGGTCCCTGGTTCAAGATGTAGAATATGAATGATACAGGGTAAAATAGTCACTGACCACATGTTTGGAAGGTCCCTGGTTTATGATGTAGAATATGAATGATACAGGGTAAAATAGTCACTGACCACATGTTTGGAAGGTCCCTGGTTTATGATGTAGAATATGGATGATACAGGATAAAATAGTCACTGCCCACATGTTTGGAAGGTCCCTGGTTCAAGATGTAGAATATGAATGATACAGGGTAAAATAGTCACTGACCACATGTTTGGAAGGTCCCGGTTTATGATGTAGAATATGAATGATACAGGGTAAAATAGTCACTGACCACATGTTTGGAAGGTCCCTGGTTTATGATGTAGAATATGAATGATACAGGGTAGCATAGTCATTGACCACATGTTTGGAAGGTCCCTGGTTCAAGATGTAGAATATGAATGATACAGGGTAAAATAGTCACTGACCACATGTTTGGAAGGTCCCTGGTTTATGATGTAGAATATGAATGATACAGGGTAAAATAGTCACTGAACACATGTTTGGAAGGTCCCTGGTTTATGATGTAGAATATGGATGATACAGGATAAAATAGTCACTGCCCACATGTTTGGAAGGTCCCTGGTTCAAGATGTAGAATATAAATGATACAGGGTAAAATAGTCACTGACCACATGTTTGGAAGGTCCCTGGTTTATGATGTAGAATATGAATGATACAGGGTAGCATAGTCATTGACCACATGTTTGGAAGGTCCCTGGTTCAAGATGTAGAATATGAATGATACAGGGTAAAATAGTCACTGACCACATGTTTGGAAGGTCCCTGGTTTATGATGTAGAATATGAATAATACAGGGTAAAATAGTCACTGACCACATGTTTGGAAGGTCCCTGGTTTATGATGTAGAATATGAATGATACAGGGTAAAATAGTCACTGACCACATGTTTGGAAGGTCCCTGATTCAAGATGTAGAATATGAATAATACAGGGTAAAATAGTCACTGACCACATGTTTGGAAGGTCCCTGGTTTATGATGTAGAATATGAATGATACAGGGTAAAATAGTCACTGACCACATGTTTGGAAGGTCCCTGATTCAAGATGTAGAATATGAATAATACAGGGTAAAATAGTCACTGACCACATGTTTGGAAGGTCCCTGGTTTACGATGTAGAATATGGATGATACAGGTTAAAAATGTCAATGACCACATGTTTGGAAGGTCCCTTGTTTATGATGTAGAATATGAATGATACAGAGTAAAATAGTCACTGACCACATGTTTGGAAGGTCCCTGGTTTATGATGTAGAATACGAATGCTACAGGGTAGAATAGTCACTGATCACATGTTTGGAAGGTCCCTGGTTTATGATGTAGAATACAAATGATACAGGGTTAAATAGTCACTGACCACATGTTTGGAAGGTCCCTGGTTTATGATGTAGAATACGAATGATACAGGGTAGAATAGTCACTGACCACATGTTTGGAAGGTCCCTGGTTTACGATGTAGAATATGGATGATACAGGATAAAATAGTCACTGACCACATGTTTGGAAGGTCCCTGGTTCAAGATGTAGAATATGAATGATACAGGGTAAAATAGTCACTGACCACATGTTTGGAAGGTCCCTGGTTTATGATGTAGAATATGAATGATACAGGGTAAAAATGTCACTGACCACATGTTTGGAAGGTCCCTGGTTTATGATGTAGAATACGAATAATACAGGGTAGAATAGTCACTGACCACATGTTTGGAATGTCCCTGGTTTATGATGTAGAATATGAATGATACAGAGTAAAATAGTCACTGACCACATGTTTGGAAGGTCCCTGGTTTATGATGTAGAATATGGATGATACAGGATAAAATAGTCACTGACAACATGTTTGGAAGGTCCCTGGTTCAAGATGTAGAATATGAATGATACAGGGTAAAATAGTCACTGACCACATGTTTGGAAGGTCCCTGGTTTATGATGTAGAATATGAATGATACAGGGTAGCATAGTCATTGACCACATGTTTGGAAGGTCCCTGGTTCAAGATGTAGAATATGAATGATACAGGGTAAAATAGTCACTGACCACATGTTTGGAAGGTCCCTGGTTTATGATGTAGAATATGAATGATACAGGGTAAAATAGTCACTGACCACATGTTTGGAAGGTCCCTGGTTTATGATGTAGAATATGGATGATACAGGATAAAATAGTCACTGCCCACATGTTTGGAAGGTCCCTGGTTCAAGATGTAGAATATGAACGATACAGGGTAAAATAGTCACTGACCACATGTTTGGAAGGTCCCTGGTTTATGATGTAGAATATGAATGATACAGGGTAGCATAGTCATTGACCACATGTTTGGAAGGTCCCTGGTTCAAGATGTAGAATATGAATGATACAGGGTAAAATAGTCACTGACCACATGTTTGGAAGATCCCTGGTTTATGATGTAGAATATGAATGATACAGGGTAAAATAGTCACTGACCACATGTTTGGAAGGTCCCTGGTTTATGATGTAGAATATGGATGATACAGGATAAAAATAGTCACTGACCACATGTTTGGAAGGGTCCCTGGTTTATGATGTAGAATATGAATAATACAGGGTAAAATAGTCACTGACCACATGTTTGGAAGGGTCCCTGGTTTATGATGTAGAATATGAATGATACAGGGTAAAATAGTCACTGACCACATGTTTGGAAGGTCCCTGGTTTATGATGTAGAATATGAATGATACAGGGTAAAATAGTCACTGACCACATGTTTGGAAGGTCCCTGGTTGAATGATACAGAGTAAAATAGTCACTGACCACATGTTTGGAAGGTCCCTGGTTTATGATGTAGAATATGGATGATACAGGATAAAATAGTCACTGACCACATGTTTGGAAGGTCCCTGGTTCAAGATGTAGAATATGAATGATACAGGGTAAAATAGTCACTGACCACATGTTTGGAAGGTCCCTGGTTTATGATGTAGAATATGAATGATACAGGGTAGCATAGTCATTGACCACATGTTTGGAAGGTCCCTGGTTCAAGATGTAGAATATGAATGATACAGGGTAAAATAGTCACTGACCACATGTTTGGAAGGTCCCTGGTTTATGATGTAGAATATGAATGATACAGGGTAAAATAGTCACTGACCACATGTTTGGAAGGTCCCTGATTCAAGATATAGAATATGAATAATACAGGGTAGAATAGTCACTGACCACATGTTTGGAAGGTCCCTGGTTCAAGATGTAGAATATGAATGATTCAGGGTAAAATAGTCACTGACCACATGTTTGGAAGGTCCCTGGTTTATGATGTAGAATATGGATGATACAGGATAAAAATAGTCACTGACCACATGTTTGGAAGGTCCCTGGTTTATGATGTAGAATATGAATGATACAGGGTAAAATAGTCACTGACCACATGTTTGGAAGGTCCCTGGTTTATGATGTAGAATATGAATGATACAGGGTAAAATAGTCACTGACCACATGTTTGGAAGGTCCCTGGTTTATGATGTAGAATATGAATGATACAGAGTAAAATAGTCACTGACCACATGTTTGGAAGGTCACTGGTTCAAGATGTAGAATATGAATAATACAGGGTAGAATAGTCACTGACCACATGTTTGGAAGGTTCCTGGTTTATGATGTAGAATATGAATGATACAGGGTAAAATAGTCACTGCCCACATGTTTGGAAGGTCCCTGGTTCAAGATGTAGAATATGAATAATACAGGGTAGAATAGTCACTGACCACATGTTTGGAAGGTTCCTGGTTTATGATGTAGAATATGAATGATACAGGGTAGAATAGTCACTGACCACATGTTTGGAAGGTTCCTGGTTTATGATGTAGAATATGAATGATACAGGGTAGAATAGTCACTGACCACATGTTCGGAAGGTCCCTGGTTCAAGATGTAGAATACGAATGATATAGGGTAGATTAGTCACTGACCACATGTTCGGAATGTCCCTGGTTTATGATGTAGAATATGAATGATACAGGGTAAAATAGTCACTGATCACATTTTTGGAAGTTCTCTTGATCAAGATGTAGAATATGAATGATACAGGGTAAAATAGTCACTGACCACATGTTTTGAAGGTCCTAGGCTCGTGATAAATGGCGCTTACGTTTTAGGATAAATACTTTTCGATCACTATTTATATATGAAACAATATCAGTTTTTAATTGGTCTGTAGGTACCAAATTACCAAGTATATCCACGAATGTGGTATTTAAAATGAGCCACACTTGTAAGCAAACTTGTTTTTCACTTGAATTGCCTGTGTGTCTCTTACTGACTGCATTGAATATATGAGTTTACTTTTGCGCACAAAGTTAACGTTTACAAGTAATTCTTTTAAGGTATATGTATGCCACCTGGGAAAATGGATTTAAAGCCTTATAATTGAGGGCTGAATATGGTTGATTTTCATTAAAATTAGAAAAGATTCATTTGAAACCTGATCAGGGAGATAATCGTAATTATAATATGAAAGGTGCTTCTTGGAAGAGTAGTTCCTCTTCATTCAGTTCATTCTTTTTTTGTTATCAAAAGGCATTACTGTACTAGGACTGATAGAGATGATCTAGTTCAGTTGCGAATAATTTGTTTCATCTAAAGTATAAGACATTATCTCGTTCTGAATTCATATAAACTGTTTTTACAAAACGTATTTCTACAAGTGTCCAGAGAATACGGTTTTATCAAGTTATGCCTCAGTTATTACCACGGCCGTCAGCCGCAGAGTCGTCCGAACACGTCTCAAGATGAGAAAGTGTTAACATCGGCAACATTAGTTACACCTTTGTTGTTCTAAAGGAATCCGGGACAAAATGTCACAATATGAAAAGAGGACAAAATGTCATAGTTTATTTTGATAACATTTTATTGGGAAGTATAATGTTAAAGCAGCACACCACAAGTGGATAAAATGTCACACATGTGTTTTATATATGTTATGTAGATAGATAGTTGAGTGGATGTATAAACACAGCAGGGACACCAGATGACGGTATAGCACCAGACTCCAAGTCACAGCAGGCAATTTCTTGCAGTCTTTCCCAAAATCTGGCATTTTGTCCTCTTTTCATTCGAAATAAACTGTGGCATTTTGTCCTCTTTTCATATTGTGGCATTTTGTCCGGATACCGTTCTAAAGATATATGAGTAGTCCCGCGAGAAAACCAACATTATGGCCTCTGCGTAATGTATCGACCATATCAGCCTGCGCAGTCCGCGCACACTGATCCGGGCTGACACATTCCGTCTCAGAGGGATAGAGGTATAGAGTAATGATTCCTGAAACAGAAAATCCACAGGAGGAGAAAATTGTCTATCAGGTTAAGCCTGCGCGGCATGCTTAAGCTGATCCGGGTCGATACTTTACGAAGAGTCCAACATGTTGGTTTTCTCGCGGGACGGTTCATATGATTTTAAACATACTAGGATACTCGTTTATATATATATTTAATGAGACGAAGGACGTGCAAATGAGCTCGTCCCTTGTATCCCCGGATTTGCATATTGGATATATTTCGATCTTTCTATCAGTATATGTATGTCGTCAGGATTCAATTGTTAACGGATGCGAAGAAGTGCGCAAATTCGCAATCGTGATTCTGTACTTTATATTAAACATGGTGTTAAACTGTTTAGACGATTCGCTGTGTTTTTATACATTTGCTCTTTAAACTCGAAACCATTCATCTATATATACAACTCTTTCAGATAATTAGCAATATATATGTTAAACATGATTAACATTGCCTTATTCTGGAAAAAGCCAATCATGAAAGATGCCGAGATGTTGCAATCATCCTGAGGTGTACTAGCCAAGTTAACAGTATTGTCCTTAGTGTTTAACTTGTATAACAAATATTCCGGTTAATTACTAATAAAACACAATTTAAACTTTTTATAATATATCCCTTTAAAAAACCCAGTTCATCGTTAATTGTAAGGAGAATTTTATTTATCCACCATATCTATATGCCCCGAAATAACTGTTATATCATTGGACGTTTTATAATTGCTTTGACAAATTCCTATGAATTCTTTTTATACATTCTATAAAGAAGAACAGAAAAGGTAAACAATGTCAAAGAGGTTTACATGTAGATTAATTTCAACAGGTAAGTATTTTCCATTGGTTATCAAGAATAGCGCGTTTGAACTGATATAGTGTTTTGATAATCGACACAGCTGTAAGCAAGCTGCTTTTCATTTGTTCACTGTTAAAAAGAGCTTGATTGACCAAAGGTGTGTAAATGCTGATTTTGTTGAATGAAATTGAATTCAATTGAATTAAAGGTGTTGTTTAAATGCACCAAGGGCGCTGTAATTTGATTAAAACGATCAGCCGACCATTGTGCTGCAACTATCAATTAAGACGCGTTCAACTTGATACCTCTATATTCAGGTACGAGTTATCTCCCTCCTTGAAATAAGGTATGATTAAACCCTAACACAAAGATCTTGGCAGGTATATATAAGAGAGATCAGTGCATAGTTTGAGTGATGATTAAATTAATGTACTTTACAATCAATCATATATCTAAAGTTGGTATATCTAGTCTAAACGATCGCCATTATATGTAAAGCAGGTTTACTGTTTAATGTTTGTACCATGTCCACTTATTCCGTTCACTGTATAGACGTACATTAAGCGGTGTGCTGGTTTGTACAGTTATCGCTTGCTAATCGTTTAAGATTAATATCAGAATGAGACTGCTCATGATCCGATAATTGTCATTTGTAGTTATCTCCCTCTCCGGGCATTGAAGTCCCCTAGTAAAGCAGTTTGCCCTTCGATTGGAAATATCGTATGTTAGACTCCAACTCTCCGAATAGATCAGGATAATGGATCAGGATCAAAGAATGGGAACATTTTATGGTGTATACATACAATATAGTATGGTGCATACATATAATATAGTATGGTGTATACATACAATATAGTATGGTGCATACATATAATATAGTATGGTGTATACATATAACATAGTATGGTGTATACATATAATATAGTATGGTGTATACATATAACATAGTATGGTGTATACGTATACTATAGTATGGTGTATACATATAATATTTGATGGTGTATACATATAACATAGTATGAGTATGGTGTATACATATAATATAGTATGGTGTATACATATAATATTTGATGGTGTATACATATAACATAGTAAGAGTATGGTGTATACATATAATATAGTATGGTGTATACATATAATATAGTATGGTGTATACATATAACATAGTATGGTGTATACATATAACATAGTATGTCTTCGTTTATGCTGAAGAATGATTTGTCAAGGTTTATCCATAAGATATATATATATAGTCTTATACAGTGTTTTCGCTATTTAATAGAATTTGCGAGATAGTCTTTCACATAAAGTATAAAACTGCCATTCAGCATGTTCGTTTGGCTCGCATATGCTAATTTTTGTTTGTTTTATGCCGTTTTCAACACTTTTTCAGTTTTATTACAGCGACAATTCACTGTGTCATGACCCCTGGGTAAACCTACCAGTACTAGGCTAGGAAGTGTTCTTTATCCAAGATCACTTCATTATAACCATTGCGGCGACTGACTATCGAACCCGAGGCGCCTGGTTCCAAATCCGCAACGTTAACCACTCGACCCAGACCCTTACGTTAACCACTCGACCCAGACCCTTACGTTAACCACTCGACCCAGACCCTTACGTTAACCACTCGACCCAGACCCTTACGTTAACCACTCGACCCAGACCCTTACGTTAACCACTCGACCCAGACCCTTCCTTTATACTGACATGGTCTGTATGATTATATCTGAACATATATTAAAATATATGCGATTATTTTCAATTCGTTAAAGCTTTGTAAAACATACAAAGGGTGTTTCAAAATTCACCCCATTTTGAATACTGTCATAGGCGTAGTTATAAATCGTTGTCATGGAAATGGTGTTAAGCATTAGCGGGACACATCGTAATTTATTTTAATTTAGACGATTTAAGCGAGAGTCCAACATATCCATTTTACCTATTTGGTTCGTATGAAAGGGCCGTTTGAGCCAAGTAGTGTTAATATTTTATTCGTTCCGTATTTATTTTTATCAATTACAATGATTATAAACAGAAGAAATGAGCATACTCCACTATAACGGGTACTTTGATCACATATTCTAGAACACGTTTGAAATCAATTGAAGTATTTAAAATTAATTGTATACCCTTTTGTTTTCGTATTAAACAAATAATGAATACGAAATTCCCCTGATGGCTGTCATACAGCTCATGCTAGTTCTCCAGACAGACGTTTGTAATAATACACGTCTACAGTCCGCTATAATTGTGTTCATGTTTAGTTCCATCCTACCACTTGTCATCAGAAAGTATCATAGTTTAAATATTGTCATTTTGAAATAAAGATGTTATATAACATTGTTTGGAACAATACTGAATTTGATTGGATTCGAACATTGCAGAACAAATTAATACTTGACTTAAAGTACTTTTCCAATATCATTCAGTATTGTATTAAACTTTGTTAAATAACCTATCATTATGAAAGTGACTTCAATAGTTGTTTTGTGAACTGGTGCGATAAAGTCAGGACGCGCATGGGTAGAAGAGCTGACAACTGTGTTATAACATCAATTATGTTGAAACTGGCGTTAACGTCCCAGTCATAAACTCGAAATACATTCTGACAGAAGGATTCTCAGAAACTAATCTATCACTGATGTATAAATACAAAAAAGTAGGATCACATGGAACGGGTTATCTGTTTGTACGTTTGTTGGACTGGTTTCAATTAGTACAACTATTTATCATCACTATGTTCAAGAGCAACATTAGTTTTGACAACCAGTCTTTGACGTCAATGTGCTATACTTATGCAGACCATGTGGTTTTGATGATGTTAATTTCCCGATGTTATTTACAAGTTCTGTTATATGTGACAGTGTGTCGCCTGTCTAATAATCCTCGTTACCTCCGTTTGTACCAACCCCAACATAATGTAATATTAAACCTGACGGGTGTAGTGGTTCGCGCGTTATCTGACCGTAGAGCAACAGCAGGTTAAATGTTCGAGTCTTAAACTGAATCACAGGTTATACATATTCTGTATCCCTTTCAGCGCTATAGTTGACAACATTACCACGAACAGCGTTAGCATTAGGGTGATATCTAATAACAAGAGTTGTACGTTTCGAATAAATCGCCAAGATATACTTAAAATAAACCCATAGCACTGTCCCTTTGAATATATCTACTACAATGTAATAAGGATTATCTACTACAATGTAATAAGGATATATATCTACTACAATGTAATAAGGATATATATCTACTACAATGTAATACGGATATATATCTACTACAATGTAATACGGATATATATCTACTACAATGTCATACGGATATATATCTACTACAATGTAATAAGGATATATATCTACTATAATGTAATAAGGATATATATCTACTACAATGTAATACGGATATATATCTACTACAATGTAATACGGATATATATCTACTACAATGTAATAAGGATATATATCTACTACAATGTAATAAGGATATATATCTACTACAATGTAATAAGGATATATATCTACTACAATGTAATAAGGATATATATATACTACAATGTAATAAGGATATGTATCTACTACAATGTAATAAGGATATATATCTACTACAATGTAATAAAGATATATATCTACTACAATGTAATAAGGATATATATCTACTACAATGTAATAAGGATATATATCTACTACAATGTAATAAGGATATATATCCTTGAGTTTACAATCATCATTAATACCCCTAATTTCGAAAATAGTTACAAAATGTCATTTTAAATTAGCACAAATATAGATTTATATAAACCTGTGGATCTGCTTAATTCACAATGCAACCGAAGCGTAAACAAACCCCCTTTAAATTCTTTAGCGAACAGTGTGTACACACTAACCTCGCCTTCTTATCGAGAGCGCTTTATAAACAGTGAGTAGTCGGATATCTCACTGTATGATATCTGACAAAAGCAATTAGCTGGGATCTCACTGTTTGATATCTGACAAAAAGCAATTAGCTGAGATCTCACTGTTTGATATCTTACAGAAGTAATGATCAGGAACGTCACTGTTTGATATCTTACATAGTAATGATCAGGGACGCCACTGTTTGATATCTTACAGAAGTAATGATCAGGGACGTCACTGTTTGATATCTTACAGAAGTAATGCAGGGACCTCAGTGTTTGATATCTGACAGAAGTAATGACCAGGGACCGCAGTGTTTGATATCTGACAGAAGTAATGCAGCGATCTCACTGTTTGATATCTGACAGAAGTAATGACCAGTGACCTCATTGTTTGATATCTGACAGAAGTAATGACCAGGGACCGCAGTGTTTGATATCTGACAGAAGTAATGCAGCGATCTCACTGTTTGAAATCTAACAGAAGTAATGACCAGGGACCTCAGTGTTTGATATCTGACAGAAGCAATAATCAGTGACCTCAGTGTTTGATATCTGACAGAAGCAATGATCAGGGACCTCAGTGTTTGATATCTGACAGAAGTAATGACCAGGGACCTCGGTGTTTGATATCGGACAGAAGTAATGACCAGGGACCTCACTGTTTTATATCTGACAGAAGTAATGCAGTGACCTCATTGTTTGATATCTGACAGAATTATGACCAGGGACCGCAGTGTTTGATATATGACAGAAGTAATGATCAGGGACCTCAGTGTTTGATATCTGACAGAAGCAATGATCAGGGACCGCAGTGTTTGATATATGACAGAATTAATGAACAGGGACCTCAGTGTTTGATATCTGACAGAAGTAATGATCAGGGACCGCAGTGTTTGATATCTGACAGAAGTAATGATCAGGGACCTCAGTGTTTGATATCTGACAGAAGTAATGATCAGGGACCTCAGTGTTTGATATCTGACAGAAGTAATGATCAGGGACCTCAGTGTTTGATATATGACAGAATTAATGAACAGGGACCTCAGTGTTTGATATCTGACAGAAGTAATGATCAGGGACCTCAGTGTTTGATATCTGACAGAAGTAATGATCAGGGACCTCAGTGTTTGATATATGACAGAATTAATGAACAGGGACCTCAGTGTTTGATATCTGACAGAAGTAATGATCAGGGACCTCAGTGTTTGATATCAGACAGAAGCAATGATCAGGGACCGCAGTGTTTGATATATGACAGAATTAATGAACAGGGACCTCAGTGTTTGATATCTGACAGAAGTAATGATCAGGGACCTCAGTGTTTCATATCTGACAGAAGCAATGACCAGGGACCGCAGTGTTTGATATCTGACAGAAGCAATGACCAGTGACCTCAGTGTTTGATATCTGACAGAAGCAATGATCAGGGACCTCAGTGTTTGATATCTGACAAAAGCAATGATCAGGGACCTCAGTGTTTGATATCTGACAGAAGCAATGACCAGGGACCTCAGTGTTTGATATCTGACAGAAGCAATGACCAGGGACCTCAGTATTTGATATCTGACAGAAGCAATGACCAGTGACCAATGATCAGGGACCTCAGTGTTTGATATCTGACAAAAGCAATGATCAGGGACCTCAGTGTTTGATATCTGACAGAAGCAATGACCAGGGACCTCAGTGTTTGATATCTGACAGAAGCAATGACCAGGGACCTCAGTGTTTGATATCTGACAGAAGCAATGATCAGTGACCTCAGTGTTCGATATCTGACAGAAGCAATGACCAGGGACATCAGTGTTTGATATCTGACAGAATTAATGACAAGGGACCCCAGTGTTTGATTTCTGACAGAAGCAATGATCAGGGACCGCAGTGTTTGCTATCTGACAGAAGTAATGATCAGGGACCTCAGTGTTTGATATCTGACAGAAGCAATGACCAGGGACCGCAGTGTTTGATATCTGACAGAAGCAATGACCAGGGACCGCAGTGTTTGATATCTGACAGAAGCAATGATCAGGGACCTCAGTGTTTGATATCTGACAAAAGCAATGATCAGGGACCTCAGTGTTTGATATCTGACAGAAGCAATGACCAGGGACCTCAGTGTTTGATATCTGACAGAAGCAATGACCAGGGACCTCAGTATTTGATATCTGACAGAAGCAATGACCAGTGACCAATGATCAGGGACCTCAGTGTTTGATATCTGACAAAAGCAATGATCAGGGACCTCAGTGTTTGATATCTGACAGAAGCAATGACCAGGGACCTCAGTGTTTGATATCTGACAGAAGCAATGACCAGGGACCTCAGTGTTTGATATCTGACAGAAGCAATGATCAGTGACCTCAGTGTTCGATATCTGACAGAAGCAATGACCAGGGACATCAGTGTTTGATATCTGACAGAATTAATGACAAGGGACCCCAGTGTTTGATTTCTGACAGAAGCAATGATCAGGGACCGCAGTGTTTGCTATCTGACAGAAGTAATGATCAGGGACCTCAGTGTTTGATATCTGACAGAAGCAATGACCAGGGACCGCAGTGTTTGATATCTGACAGAAGCAATGACCAGGGACCGCAGTGTTTGATATCTGACAGAAGCAATGATCAGGACCCTCACTGTTTGATATCTGACAGAAGGTAGTTTACAGTTCTAAACAGCCAATGTTTTGAGCACAGATATAGTTTGGTTATAGCAGATATGATCCCCAATGTTCTAACGAATGATTACTAATATTCATATCTCTTACTATCGTACTTAAGAAGGTATTCATTAGTATAGAATTAATCCTTTCCATCATGCAGTCTTATTTTGACGAATCTGAAACAGTCGACTTTGATAAAAGGAGAAATTGCCCAAAATGAACTAGTTCTCTTTTTGCCAAAATGTTATCAACTCTTTGCAATTATTTTACTATTATTGATAGATATATTCGATGTTTTTGCCTAGTTGTTTTCATTTCGTGTGTTTAATATTTGTTGTATGTGGGAAAGGGATAGTATGCACTGTACTCATCAGTAGGTATGCAGATAACGATGATATTGTTGCAGTGTAAGCACATCATCTTATTAGTGTAAATATGCCTTAATGTGCAGGATCGAAGTTACTGCACGTTTGATTGTTGGCAATATGGTTTATATTAATCCTGTCCCACTTTCAGACGCGTTTTGACACAACTGCAGATCACGACATATTTGTTGTACGTAGGAAGGTTTTCGTTTATCAAACCACGAATTCTTTACCCATATAAGTTACCCAATCGCGTGTCTTCTCGAACCGTAAACCTTGTTCCGTCACATTGATTAGAATTGATAAACTGACGAAAGTGTCGGATGATCATGGGATATATTGCTCGCACATGTTTGTTTAAATCCCAAGAATATCATACCATGCTCGCAAATGTTGTAAAACCCTTACCCACATTCAGCAAATCTGCCACAGACGATTTAGAAAAAGTATTTAGGAAAATTGAAAACATTATGAAAAAAGGAGAAATTGCTAATTAATTGTCAAAATACGGAACAGTTAAAGTCGTGACCGGTGGTGTAAGTGTATGAATTACCATGCAAAGTGACCCATTGCGTTTCTTCCCATGAAACCTTCTCATTCGTGAAGTTGTTGAGTCGCCGCCTGGGGGAGCGAGAACTCATGGTTTGGTTCCAGGTTGTGTCATGCCAAACACTTACAAGATGGCAATAAATGCTTCCCTCCTTATCACTTAGGGTTGTGCGGATAGCAATACGACTGATTAATCGTTTGCAGGGATAGGATACTGGTATAACTGGTAATTTACCCAGGACATGATGAGATATACTGGTATAACTGGTAATTTACCCAGGACACGGTGGGATATACTGGTATAACTGGTAATTTACCCAGGACACGATGTGATATACTAGTATAATTGGTAATTTACCCAGGACACGATGTGATATACTAGTATAACTGGTAATTTATCCAGGACACGATGTTATATACTAGTATAATTGGTAATTTACCCAGGACACGATATGATATACTAGTATAACTGGTAATTTACCCAGGACACGATGTTATATACTGGTATAATTGGTAATTTATCCAGGACATGATGTTATATACTGGTATAACTGGTAATTTACCCAGGACACGATGTGATATACTGGTATAACTGGTAATTTACCCATGACACGATGTTATATACTAGTATAACTGGTAATTTATCCAGGACACGATGTTATATACTGGTATAATTGGTAATTTACCCAGGACACGATGTGATATACTGGTATAACTGGTAATTTATCAGGACACGATGTTATATACTAGTATAATTGGTAATTTACCCAGGACACGATGTTATATACCAGTATAATTGGTACTTTACCAAGGACACGATGTTATATACTGGTATAACTGGTAATTTACCCAGGACACGATGTTATATACTGGTATAACTGGTAATTTACCCAGGAAACAATGGGATATACTGGTATAACTGGTAATTTACCAGGACACGATGGGATATACTAGCTAGTATAACTGGTAATTTACCCAGGACAGGATGTGATATACTGGTTTAACTGGTAATTTACCCAGGACAGGATGTGATATACTGGTTTAACTGGTAATTTACCCAGGACAGGATGTGATATACTGGTTTAACTGGTAATTTACCCAGGACACGATGTGATATACTAGTATAACTGGTAGTTTACCCAGGATACGATGTAATATATTAGTATAACTGGTAATTTATCCAAGACGCGATGTGATATACTAGTATAACTGGTAATTTATCTAGGACACGATGTGATATACTAGTATAACTGTTAATTTACCCAGGACACGATGAGATATACTAGTATAACTGGTAATTTACCCAGGACACGATGTGATATACTAGTATAACTGGTAATTTATCCAGGACACGAAGTGATATATTTGAAACACTGTCATAACTGGTAATTTACCCAGGATACGATGTGATATACTTGAAACACTGTCATAACTGGTAATTTATCTAGGACACGATGTGATATACTGGTTAAACTGGTAATTTACCCAGGACACGATGTGATATTCTGGTTTAACTGGTAATTTATCCAGGACACGATGTGATATACTAGTATAACTGGTAATTTACCCATGACACGATGGGATATACTAGTATAACTGGTAATTTACCCAGGACACGATGTGATATACTAGTATAACTGGTAATTTACCCAGGACACGATGTGATATACTAGTATAACTGGTAAATTACCCAGCACACGATGTGATATACTAGTATAACTGGTAATATACCCAGGACACGATGTGATATACTAGTATAACTGGTAATTTACCCAGGACACGATGTGATATACTAGTATAACTGGTAATTTACCCAGGACACGATGTTATTTACTGGTATAATTGGTAATTTAACCCAGGACACGATGTTACATACTGGTATTACGGCACGATGGGATATACTTGAAACACTGATATAACTAGTTATTTACCCAGGACAAGATGTGTTATACTGGTTTAACTGGTAATTTACCAAGACCTCGTAAGCTCGGGCAACTCAGCCGAAGGAACTCGTCCAACACAATAGTTTCCCATATTGATGCAATAACCTATAGTATTGTACACAGACGTAGATCACAGCCGTGCACAGCATTATACGTCAATTGTGTACAACATAGTATTGTACACAGATGTACACAGATGTAGTTCACAGCCGTGCATGACGGTATACGTAGATGTTGTACAACGTCTTGTGTTCACAGATTTAGTTCACAGACGTGCACGACGTTATACGTATATTTTATACAACGTCTTGTGTTCACAGATGTCGTTTACAGGCGTGCACGGCGTTATACGTAGATGTTGTACAACGTCGTAGTGTTTACAGATATAGTTCACAGCCGTGCACGGCGGTATATGTAGATGTTGTACAACGTCGTAGTGTTTATAGATATAGTTCACAGCCGTTGTACAACGTCGTAGTGTTTATAGATGTAGTTCACAGCCGTGCACGGCGGTATATGTAGATGTTGTACAACGTCGTAGTGTTTATATATATAGTTCACAGCCGTGCACGGCGGTATATGTAGATGTTGTACAACGTCGTAGTGTTTATAGATATAGTTCAAAGCCGTGCACGGCGGTATACGTAGATGTTGTACAACGTCGTAGTGTTTATAGATGTAGTTCACAGCCGTGCTAGGCAGTATACGTAGATGTTGTATAACGTCGTAGTGTTTATAGATATAGTTCACAGCCGTGCACGGCGGTATATGTAGATGTTGTACAACGTCGTAGTGTTTATAGATATAGTTAACAGCCGTGCACGACGATATACGTAGATGTTGTACAACGTCGTAGTGTTTATAGATATAGTTCACAGCCGTGCACGGCGGTATACGTAGATGTTGTACAACGTCGTAGTGTTTATAGATATAGTTCACAGCCGTGCACGGCGGTATACGTAGATGTTGTACAATGTCGTAGTGTTTATAGATATAGTTCACAGACGTGCACGGCGGTATACGTAGATGCTGTACAACGTCGTAGTGTTTATAGATGTAGTTCACAGCCGTGCACGATGGTACACGTAGATGCTGTACAACGTCGTAGTGTTTATAGATGTAGTTAACAGCCGTTCACAACGGTATACGTAGATGTTGTACAACGTCGTAGTGTTTATAGATGTAGTTCACAGCCGTGCACGACGGTATACGTCGTAGTGTTTATAGATGTAATTCACAGCTGTGCACGGCGGTATATGTAGATGTTGAACAACGTCGTAGTGTTCACAGATATAGTTCACAGCTGTGCACAGCGGTATACGTAGATGTTATACACGGTCGTAGTGTTCACAGATATAGTTCACAGCTGTGCACAGCGGTATACGTAGATGTTGATCAACGCCGTGTACAGCTGGATAAGTGTTCACAACCAGGATTTCCAAAGTAATCTTTAAAACGACACCATATGGTTGATCATTCATAAATTGTACTACTGTCTTAATTTTGAATTAGTTAATACAGGCACCTTACAAAGCATATTGCAGGAAACTGAAAAAGGGGGTAGGATTATTGACTTAAACCTTTCCCACATTCGCCAAATCTGCAGCATAACTTGGAAAGCATCTAGGCGAACATTAAGAAACTCGAAGCTATTTCTCCCTTTGCCACAATCTTTTCAAAAGTCGTCTGTTATAGAGGTGTCAGAAAGCGTTCGTATGTGGGAACGGCTTAAGTGACTCTAGGGATAAATCATTCATAGTGAAGCGTATGCATCAGGCATATATAAACATTGTTTATTTCGTCCAACCGCATTTACAACACACATATTGCAGATACTATGCATTAACACGTTCCCCACATACAACACATCTGCAGCAGAGGACTTTGAAAACAGAAGGCAAAATTATGCAAATTCCTTTTTTTTTAAAGTTTAGTCTTAGAAACGAATTGAAAACATGTGAGCAATTTCTCCGTTTGCCACAAAACAAATTGTCTGATCCGTGGGATACGGTTAATTTAGAAAAAGAAAATGCAATAAATATAGGGGAGGCATTTACCATGCTAAGAGTCTCTTAAGTGACTCAAGAGATTACACAAATCATAGTGAATCGTATTCATCAGGCATGGAAATATAGTTTATTTATTGCATTCAGCAGCATTTACAACAGACCTATTTACAGATACGATGCACTTAACCTGTTCCCACATACAACACATCTGTAACATGAGACGATAAAGACACATCTAAAGCAATCGCTGTAAACGAAATTAATTGTATATTCCTTTTTGTCTTTTATAAAACATCGCGTCCGTTATAAGACTACCAGAAACTGTTGATTAGAAAGACGTCTTATGACACCTCCTACAACAAGCATGGTGCCAAAAATGAGATAATTATCAAAACAAGAACATTTCTTCTTTTTCCACTTTATTTTGAATTCGGTAACACTGAAATATTTATGTCAACTTTTCATAATCTTTCCTTGGATGTTTTAACCCCTTTACCACAAACAACAACTTTCCAGCAAACGACCTTGACAATTATGGATTACTTTTATGAAAATATTTGGAAACATCAGGAGCAGTTTCTCCATTTGTCACAATGTATTCAACTGTCGTCTGTTGCAGATGCGTCAACACGTGACGTCTGTAAGTGGGAAAGGGTTAAATCGTAAACCTTTTATGTATAATGGTGACTTCTCGATTGTCCTACAATTTGAAAATAACATATGAGCCGTCCCGCGAGAAAACTAACACTATGGCCTCTGCGTAATGTATCGACCCAGATCAGCATGCTGTTGGCTTTCTCGCGGGCTCTTATGCACCTAATAATGACGGCTGGATGTGGAGAGGGGAAGGATGAATATCAGTCCGCTCATTTGCCTATCCGAAAGATACCTCCTGTTTCCCGCTCCCGTTTTATTCATTTATTAATGATTTAAATTGCACGTGGATTCATTCCTTAATGATTTAAATTGCACGTGGATTCATTCATTAATGATTTAAATTGCACGTGGATTAATTCATTAATGATTTAAATTGCACGTGGATTCATTCATTTATGATTTAAATTACACGTAGATTCATTCATTACCTATTTAAATTGCACGTGGATTCATTCATTAATGATTTAAATTGCACGTGGATTCATTCATTAATTAGTTGCTTCTTCTAAACGCATGGCAAAGAACTACAGTTATGATTATGACCCTCATCGCATAGTCAGACGAGCAGCAGTTTTACCATATGTTCAAGACTTGTGATTCACAGCACTCAACGTTATTGCTACCCTAGACCTTCCAGTAGCTGCAGAGATATTCAAACACAATTTTACCGAATACTAGGACAAGGCGACACAGACATGTTGGACAATATCAACAACTACGTACATGACTGACACAGTATGTTGAAGACAGGTGTACAACACTCGCATCTGAAAATTGTCTCCATCCTTAGAACAATCAATGCGCTTTGTGTTCACCGGAGGTACAAGACCAACCAAGAGCAGAACACACTGGAACATCCACAGAAAGAGCCTCATATTTCCTGCACGTGCAAACAAATATAGATATACTACTTCACTACCGATGCGGTATGTACTATTCTTGTCTGTGGTTTAGTTGTTGATTAGGCGAGCTCCCGATTGTAACGTCGCTAAATATGGGCTTCGTTATTTTAAAATAGCGTACAGTCAAACTTATGGTAGCGGTAACCTCTGTTAAACAGTCCGATCTGGCTCTACAATGGACGCAACTGACTTTCAGTTTGTTTTCGTAGAGAGCCATTTATTCTCATGGAGTAACCCTTCTCCACATGCAGACGCATTCTGACGCCTCTCTATCAGACGACTCATAATGAACATTTTCTCCTTTTGCCTCGATGTTTTTAACATTATGCAATACTTGTTCTTTCATTTAGAGAGAGTGCTGAAAAGTCGTTTGCTGCAGATTTGTTGAAAGGGTTAATCCATATGGAAACAATGTAATATGAATTATTCAGTGCTAGCTATTACTCTAGGTTCATACATGACTGAGTGCTAGCTATTACCATAGTTTCAATTCGGACTCATGGCTATATGTTACTCTAGTTAAATAAAAGACACAGTCCTAGACCTAGCCATAATTCTAATTTCATACAGTGCTAGCTATTAATCTAGTTTAAAACAAGAATCTATTTTAGCTATTACTCTAGTTTCATACATAACTCAGTTCTAGCTTTAACTCAGTGCAACCTATTACTCTAGGTTCATATGTGACTGAGTGCTAGCTATTAATCTAGGTTCACACATCACTCGGTGATAGATATTACCCTAGATTCATACATCATTCGGTGCTAGCTATTACACAAGGTTCACATATCGGTGATAGCTTTTTCTCTAGGTTCATAAATTACTGAGTGATAGCTATTACTCTAGGTTCATACATCACTCGGTGATAGCTATTACTCTAGGTTCATACATCACTCGGTGATATTTATTACTCTAGGTTCATACATCACTCGGTGATAGCTATTAGTCTAGGTTCATAAATGACTGAGTGCTAGTTATAACTCTAGGTTCATACATCACTCGGTTATAGCTATTACTCTAGGTTCATACATCACTCGGTGCTAGCTATTACTCTAGGTTCGTACATCACGCGGTGATATTTATTACTCTAGGTTCATAGAGCACTCGGTGATATTTATTACTCTAGGTTCATACATCACTCGGTGATAGCTATTACTCTAGGTTTACACATCGCTCAGTGATAGCTATTACTCTAGGTTCATACATCACTCGGTGATAGCTATTACTCTAGGTTCATACATCACTCGGTGATAGCTATTACTCTAAGTTTGCACATCACTCGGTGATAGCTATTACTCTAGGTTCATACATGACTGAGTTCTATTTTAATCTCTAGTTTCAAACATAATTCAGTGATAGCTACTACTCTCGTTTCATACATGTCTCAGTGTTAGCTATTACTATAGTTTCATACATAACTCAGTTCTAGCTATTACTTTAGGTTCATGCATAACTGAGTGCTAGCTATTACTCTAGTTCAAAACATGGCTCAGTGCTAGCTTTTACTCTTGTTTCATACACAATTAAGTGCTAGCTATTACTCTAGGTCCATACATAACTCAGTGCTAACTATTACTCTAGGTCCATACATGACTCAGTGCTAACTATTACTTTAGTTTCATTCTTCATGTACACACCATACATTGTTTTCTCGAATTCGTAAATCCATTTATCGATTAACCAGCCTGTTTTCCGTTTTGATTGTTTATTCATTATTCCTTAGTTTGACCCTTATTCTACAGATATCGCTTTCCCGATTTGACTCCCAATTTCCCTCGTGGAACTTTCGACGTCAATTCTTAGATAGATTTTTATGAGAAATGGATGACTTACTCCAAACGATCGCCCTTTTTGGATTGTCTTTAAACTATTATTTAAACAGCTCTCTATGTGTGTCACCGGCCCCTTTCTTAATTTACAGGTTAATTTTTATCCCTGATCCCCCTTACTATCCGCCCCTGTAGTCATGCATGTTCAGCAAATAAACCTCGCAATAAGTAATTTACCTGGCTTTAAGACGTCTGTGCTTCGTACGATTTGTTAAAACATTGTAGAAAATGGAGATCTGAATCATAAGGAACAATTTCTCCATTTGCCAAAATGTTTTCAACTGAATTAAAAAAGATTTTCAAAATTGTTGCTAATATTTTTTCAAAGTCGTCTGTTGCAGATTTTGTGTATGCTTGAAGGTTAAGTACTGTCAATGGTCGATATTAGATGTAATCATGATCAAAAAGGAATTATTGACATGTTTGCACTCAGTTTAGCGCATGGACGATGCTTTAATATGTAGGTCAAACTTCTATATGCATTGTTTCCTATAATTACATAAATGCTATTGTTTTCTCCATAGACTAATTATTCTAGTATTGCAATTGATTTAATTTGAAACTAAGTATCTTGATTGAAATAATTTTTCAATCAAGTTTGATGTCTTTAAACTTGCTCTTGGGACGTGAAATTCGTTCATTGTTACATATCTGCTTTATTGCAGTATTTTGTGTGTCGAAACCGCTATGCTTTCAAAAAGACTTTATTAGTGTAAAATAACGCTTCTCGAAAACCAACCACGATGCGTTTGTGACCAATGAAGATCAAAATCAGCCACCGGATGCACGCAGTGTGATCTGGCTATGAACTGTTCATCAATTAATCATAGATCGTTACAGAAAATTTCAGTATAACAGTATCCATTTTGATTCTTAGGACGGATGCACAGATATAGTTTTATCCTAACACGAGTAATAACGATAAGGTTGGTTTCCGAAAAGCACCGCTCATATATACCTTTAGATTTACGGTGTAAGGTTGGTTTTCGAAAAGCTCCGCTCATATATACATTTAGATTTACGGTAAGGTTGGTTTTCGAAAAGCTCCGCTCATATACACATTTAGATTTACGGCAAGGTTGGTTTTCGAAAAGCACCGCTCATATACACATTTAGATTTATGGCAAGGTTGGTTTTCGAAAAGCACCGCTCATATATACATTTAGATTTACGGTAAGGTTTGTTTTCGAAAAGCTCCGCTCATATACACATTTAGATTTACGGTAAGGTTGGTTTTCGAAAAGCACCGCTCATATATACATTTAGATTTACGGTAAGGTTGGTTTTCGAAAAGCACCGCTCATATATACATTTAGATTTACGATAAGGTTGGTTTTCGAAAAGCACCGCTCATATACACATTTAGATTTACGGTAAGGTTGGTTTTCGAAAAGCACCGCTCATATATACATTTAGATTTACGGTAAGGTTGGTTTTCGAAAAGCACCGCTCATATACACATTTAGATTTACGGTAAGGTTGGTTTTCGAAAAGCACCTCTCATATATACATTTAGATTTACGGTTAGGTTGGTTTTCGAAAAGCACCGCTCATATACACATTTAGATTTACGGTAAGGTTGGTTTTCGAAAAGCACCGCTCATATATACCTTTAGATTTACGATAAGGTTGGTTTTCGAAAAGCACCGCTCATATATACCTTTAGATTTACGGTAAGGTTGGTTTTCGAAAAGCTCCGCTCATATATACCTTTAGATTTACGATAAGGTTGGTTTTCGAAAAGCACCGCTCATATATACATTTAAATTTACTGTAAGGTTGGTTTTCGAAAAGCACCGCTCATATATACCTTTAGATTTACGATAAGGTTGGTTTTCGAAAAGCACCGCTCATATACACATTTATATTTACGGTAAGGTTGGTTTTCGAAAAGCACCGCTCATATACACATTTATATTTACGGTAAGGTTTGGTTTTCGAAAAGCACCGCTCATATATACCTTTAGATTTACGATAAGGTTGGTTTTCGAAAAGCACCGCTCATATACACATTTATATTTACGGTAAGGTTGGTTTCCGAAAAGCACCGCTCATATACACATTTATATTTACGGCAAGGTTGGTTTTCGAAAAGCTCCGCTCATATATACATTTAGATTTACGGCAAGGTTGGTTTTCGAAAAGCACCGCTCATATACACATTTAGATTTACGGCAAGGTTGGTTTTCGAAAAGCACCACTCATATATACATTTAGATTTACGGTAAGGTTTGTTTTCGAAAAGCTCCGCTCATATACACATTTAGATTTACGGTAAGGTTGGTTTGCAAAAAGCACCGCTCATATATACATTTAGATTTACGGTAAGGTTTGTTTTCGAAAAGCACCGCTCGTATACACATTTAGATTTACGGCAAGGTTGGTTTTCGAAAAGCACCGCTCATATATACCTTTAGATTTACGGTAAGGTTGGTTTTCGAAAAGCACCGCTCATATACACATTTATATTTACGGTAAGGTTGGTTTCCGAAAAGCACCGCTCATATACAAATTTAGATTTACGGTAAGGGTGGTTTCCGAAAAGCACCGCTCATATACACATTTAGATTTACGGTAAGGTTGGTTTCCGAAAAGCACCGCTCATATACACATTTAGATTCACGATAAGGTTGGTTTTCGAAAAGCACCGCTCATATATACCTTTAGATTTACGGTAAGGTTTGGTTTTCGAAAAGCACTGCTCATATACAAATTTAAATTTACGGTAAGGTTGGTTTTCGAAAAGCTCCGCTCATATACACATTTAGATTTACGGTAAGGTTGGTTTCCGAAAAGCACCGCTCATATACACATTTAGATTTACGTGGTTTCCGAAAAGCACCGCTCATATACACATTTAGATTTACGGCAAGGTTGGTTTTCGAAAAGCACCGCTCATATACACATTTAGATTTACGGCAAGGTTGGTTTTCGAAAAGCACCGCTCATATATACATTTAGATTTACGGTAAGGTTTGTTTTCGAAAAGCTCCGCTCATATACACATTTAGATTTACGGTAAGGTTGGTTTTCGAAAAGCACCGCTCATATATACATTTAGATTTACGGTAAGGTTTGTTTTCGAAAAGCACCGCTCATATACACATTTAGATTTACGGCAAGGTTGGTTTTCGAAAAGCACCGCTCATATATACCTTTAGATTTACGGTAAGGTTGGTTTTCGAAAAGCACCGCTCATATACACATTTAGATTTAATGTGAGGTTGGTTTCCGAAAAGCACCGCTCATATATACCTTTAGATTTACGATAAGGTTGGTTTCCGAAAAGCACCGCTCATATACACATTTAGATTTACGGTAAGGTTGATTTCCGAAAAGCACCGCTCATATACACGATAAGATTTACGGTAAGGTTGGTTTCCGAAAAGCACCGCTCATATATACCTTTAGATTTACGGTAAGGTTTGTTTTCGAAAAGCACCGCTCATATACACATTTAGATTTATGGTAAGGTTGGTTTTCGAAAAGCACCGCTCATATACACATTTAGATTTACGGTAAGGTTGGTTTCCGAAAAGCACCGCTCATATATACATTTAAATTTACTGTAAGGTTGGTTTTCGAAAAGCACCGCTCATATATACCTTTAGATTTACGATAAGGTTGGTTTTCGAAAAGCACCGCTCATATACACATTTAGATTTACGGTAAGGTTGGTTTTCGAAAAGCACCGCTCATATACACATTTATATTTACGGTAAGGTTTGGTTTTCGAAAAGCACCGCTCATATATACCTTTAGATTTACGATAAGGTTGGTTTTCGAAAAGCACCGCTCATATACACATTTATATTTACGGTAAGGTTGGTTTCCGAAAAGCACCGCTCATATACACATTTATATTTACGGCAAGGTTGGTTTTCGAAAAGCTCCGCTCATATATACATTTAGATTTACGGCAAGGTTGGTTTTCGAAAAGCACCGCTCATATACACATTTAGATTTACGGCAAGGTTGGTTTTCGAAAAGCACCACTCATATATACATTTAGATTTACGGTAAGGTTTGTTTTCGAAAAGCTCCGCTCATATACACATTTATATTTACGGTAAGGTTGGTTTGCGAAAAGCACCGCTCATATATACATTTAGATTTACGGTAAGGTTTGTTTTCGAAAAGCACCGCTCGTATACACATTTAGATTTACGGCAAGGTTGGTTTTCGAAAAGCACCGCTCATATATACCTTTAGATTTACGGTAAGGTTGGTTTTCGAAAAGCACCGCTCATATACACATTTATATTTACGGTAAGGTTGGTTTCCGAAAAGCACCGCTCATATACAAATTTAGATTTACGGTAAGGGTGGTTTCCGAAAAGCACCGCTCATATACACATTTAGATTTACGGTAAGGTTGGTTTCCGAAAAGCACCGCTCATATACACATTTAGATTCACGATAAGGTTGGTTTTCGAAAAGCACCGCTCATATATACCTTTAGATTTACGGTAAGGTTTGGTTTTCGAAAAGCACTGCTCATATACAAATTTAAATTTACGGTAAGGTTGGTTTTCGAAAAGCTCCGCTCATATACATATTTAGATTTACGGTAAGGTTGGTTTCCGAAAAGCACCGCTCATATACACATTTAGATTTACGTGGTTTCCGAAAAGCACCGCTCATATACACATTTAGATTTACGGCAAGGTTGGTTTTCGAAAAGCACCGCTCATATACACATTTAGATTTACGGCAAGGTTGGTTTTCGAAAAGCACCGCTCATATATACATTTAGATTTACGGTAAGGTTTGTTTTCGAAAAGCTCCGCTCATATACACATTTAGATTTACGGTAAGGTTGGTTTTCGAAAAGCACCGCTCATATATACATTTAGATTTACGGTAAGGTTTGTTTTCGAAAAGCACCGCTCATATACACATTTAGATTTACGGCAAGGTTGGTTTTCGAAAAGCACCGCTCATATATACCTTTAGATTTACGGTAAGGTTGGTTTTCGAAAAGCACCGCTCATATACACATTTAGATTTAATGTGAGGTTGGTTTCCGAAAAGCACCGCTCATATATACCTTTAGATTTACGATAAGGTTGGTTTCCGAAAAGCACCGCTCATATACACATTTAGATTTACGGTAAGGTTGATTTCCGAAAAGCACCGCTCATATACACGATAAGATTTACGGTAAGGTTGGTTTCCGAAAAGCACCGCTCATATATACCTTTAGATTTACGGTAAGGTTTGTTTTCGAAAAGCACCGCTCATATACACATTTAGATTTATGGTAAGGTTGGTTTTCGAAAAGCACCGCTCATATACACATTTAGATTTACGGTAATGTTGGTTTCCGAAAAGCACCGCTCATATACAAATTTAGATTTACGGTAAGGTTTGTTTCAGAAAAGCACCGCTCATAAACAAATTTAGATTTACGGTAAGGGTGGTTTCTGAAAAGCACCGCTCATATACACATTTAGTTTTTCGGTAAGGTTGGTTTCCGAGAAGCCCCGCTCATATACACGTTAAGACTTTACGGTAAGATTGGTTTCCGAAAAGCACCGCTCATATACACGTTTAATTTGACGGCAAGGTTGGTTTTCGAAAAGCACCACTCATATATACATACCTTTAGATTTACGGTAAGGTTGGTTTCCGAAAAGCTCCGCTCATATACACATTTAGATTTACGGTAAGGTTGGTTTTCGAAAAGCACCGCTCATATATACATTTAGATTTACGGTTAGGTTGGTTTTCGAAAAGCACCGCTCATATACACATTTAGATTTACGGTAAGGTTGGTTTTCGAAAAGCACCGCTCATATATACATTTAGATTTACGGTAAGGTTGGTTTTCGAAAAGCACCGCTCATATATACATTTAGATTTACGGTAAGGTTTGGTTTTCGAAAAGCACCGCTCATATACACATTTAGATTTACGGTAAGGTTGGTTTCCGAAAAGCACCGCTCATATATACCTTTAGATTTACGGTAAGGTTGGTTTTCGAAAAGCACCGCTCACATATACATTTAGATTTACTGTAAGGTTGGTTTTCGAAAAGCACCGCTCATATATACCTTTAGATTTACGGTAAGGTTGGTTTTCGAAAAGCACCGCTCATAGACACATTTAGATTTACGGTAAGGTTTGTTTTCGAAAAGCACCGCTCATATACACATTTAGATTTACGGCAAGGTTGGTTTTCGAAAAGCACCGCTCATATATACCTTTAGATTTACGGTAAGGTTGGTTTTCGAAAAGCACCGCTCATATACACATTTAGATTTAATGTGAGGTTGGTTTCCGAAAAGCACCGCTCATATATACCTTTAGATTTACGATAAGGTTGGTTTCCGAAAAGCACCGCTCATATACACATTTAGATTTACGGTAAGGTTGATTTCCGAAAAGCACCGCTCATATACACGATAAGATTTACGGTAAGGTTGGTTTCCGAAAAGCACCGCTCATATATACCTTTAGATTTACGGTAAGGTTTGTTTTCGAAAAGCACCGCTCATATACACATTTAGATTTATGGTAAGGTTGGTTTTCGAAAAGCACCGCTCATATACACATTTAGATTTACGGTAAGGTTGGTTTCCGAAAAGCACCGCTCATATATACATTTAAATTTACTGTAAGGTTGGTTTTCGAAAAGCACCGCTCATATATACCTTTAGATTTACGATAAGGTTGGTTTTCGAAAAGCACCGCTCATATACACATTTAGATTTACGGTAAGGTTGGTTTTCGAAAAGCACCGCTCATATACACATTTATATTTACGGTAAGGTTTGGTTTTCGAAAAGCACCGCTCATATATACATTTAGATTTACGATAAGGTTGGTTTTCGAAAAGCACCGCTCATATACACATTTATATTTACGGTAAGGTTGGTTTCCGAAAAGCACCGCTCATATACACATTTATATTTACGGCAAGGTTGGTTTTCGAAAAGCTCCGCTCATATATACATTTAGATTTACGGCAAGGTTGGTTTTCGAAAAGCACCGCTCATATACACATTTAGATTTACGGCAAGGTTGGTTTTCGAAAAGCACCACTCATATATACATTTAGATTTACGGTAAGGTTTGTTTTCGAAAAGCTCCGCTCATATACACATTTAGATTTACGGTAAGGTTGGTTTGCGAAAAGCACCGCTCATATATACATTTAGATTTACGGTAAGGTTTGTTTTCGAAAAGCACCGCTCGTATACACATTTAGATTTACGGCAAGGTTGGTTTTCGAAAAGCACCGCTCATATATACCTTTAGATTTACGGTAAGGTTGGTTTTCGAAAAGCACCGCTCATATACACATTTATATTTACGGTAAGGTTGGTTTCCGAAAAGCACCGCTCATATACAAATTTAGATTTACGGTAAGGGTGGTTTCCGAAAAGCACCGCTCATATACACATTTAGATTTACGGTAAGGTTGGTTTCCGAAAAGCACCGCTCATATACACATTTAGATTCACGATAAGGTTGGTTTTCGAAAAGCACCGCTCATATATACCTTTAGATTTACGGTAAGGTTTGGTTTTCGAAAAGCACTGCTCATATACAAATTTAAATTTACGGTAAGGTTGGTTTTCGAAAAGCTCCGCTCATATACACATTTAGATTTACGGTAAGGTTGGTTTCCGAAAAGCACCGCTCATATACACATTTAGATTTACGGCAAGGTTGGTTTTCGAAAAGCACCGCTCATATACACATTTAGATTTACGGCAAGGTTGGTTTTCGAAAAGCACCGCTCATATATACATTTAGATTTACGGTAAGGTTTGTTTTCGAAAAGCTCCGCTCATATACACATTTAGATTTACGGTAAGGTTGGTTTTCGAAAAGCACCGCTCATATATACATTTAGATTTACGGTAAGGTTTGTTTTCGAAAAGCACCGCTCATATACACATTTAGATTTACGGCAAGGTTGGTTTTCGAAAAGCACCGCTCATATATACCTTTAGATTTACGGTAAGGTTGGTTTTCGAAAAGCACCGCTCATATACACATTTAGATTTAATGTGAGGTTGGTTTCCGAAAAGCACCGCTCATATATACCTTTAGATTTACGATAAGGTTGGTTTCCGAAAAGCACCGCTCATATACACATTTAGATTTACGGTAAGGTTGATTTCCGAAAAGCACCGCTCATATACACGATAAGATTTACGGTAAGGTTGGTTTCCGAAAAGCACCGCTCATATATACCTTTAGATTTACGGTAAGGTTTGTTTTCGAAAAGCACCGCTCATATACACATTTAGATTTATGGTAAGGTTGGTTTTCGAAAAGCACCGCTCATATACACATTTAGATTTACGGTAAGGTTGGTTTCCGAAAAGCACCGCTCATATACAAATTTAGATTTACGGTAAGGTTTGTTTCAGAAAAGCACCGCTCATAAACAAATTTAGATTTACGGTAAGGGTGGTTTCTGAAAAGCACCGCTCATATACACATTTAGTTTTTCGGTAAGGTTGGTTTCCGAGAAGCCCCGCTCATATACACGTTAAGACTTTACGGTAAGATTGGTTTCCGAAAAGCACCGCTCATATACACGTTTAATTTGACGGCAAGGTTGGTTTTCGAAAAGCACCACTCATATATACATACCTTTAGATTTACGGTAAGGTTGGTTTCCGAAAAGCTCCGCTCATATACACATTTAGATTTACGGTAAGGTTGGTTTTCGAAAAGCACCGCTCATATATACATTTAGATTTACGGTTAGGTTGGTTTTCGAAAAGCACCGCTCATATACACATTTAGATTTACGGTAAGGTTGGTTTTCGAAAAGCACCGCTCATATATACATTTAGATTTACGGTAAGGTTGGTTTTCGAAAAGCACCGCTCATATATACATTTAGATTTACGGTAAGGTTTGGTTTTCGAAAAGCACCGCTCATATACACATTTAGATTTACGGTAAGGTTGGTTTCCGAAAAGCACCGCTCATATATACCTTTAGATTTACGGTAAGGTTGGTTTTCGAAAAGCACCGCTCACATATACATTTAGATTTACTGTAAGGTTGGTTTTCGAAAAGCACCGCTCATATATACCTTTAGATTTACGGTAAGGTTGGTTTTCGAAAAGCACCGCTCATATACACATTTAGATTTACGGTAAGGTTGGTTTCCGAAAAGCACCGCTCATATATACCTTTAGATTTACGGTAAGGTTGGTTTTCGAAAAGCACCGCTCATATACACATTTAGATTTACGGTAAGGTTGGTTTTCAAAAAACACCGCTCATATACACATTTAGATTTACGGTAAGGTTGGTTTTCGGAAAGCACCGCTCATATACACGTTAAGACTTGACGGTAAGGTTGGTTTCCGAAAAGATCCAATCATATACACGTTAAGACTTTACGGTAAGGTTGGTTTCCGAAAAGCTCCACTCATATACACGTTTATATGTACGATAAAGTTTGTTTTCGAAAAGCACCGCTCATATATACGTTTTTATTTACGATAAGGTTGGTTTTTGAAAATCACCGCTCATATATACGTTTATATTTACGATAACATTTCTTTCCAAAAGCACCGCTCATATATACGTTTATATTTACGATAAGGTTTGTTTTCGAAAAGCACCGCTCATATACAAGTTTTTATGTACGATAAAGTTTGTTTTCGAAAAGCACCGCTCATATATTCGTTTATTTTTACGATAAAGTTTGTTTTCGAAAAGCACCGCTCACATATACGTTTATATTTACGATAAGGTTGGTTTCCAAAAAGCACCGCTCATATACACGTTAAGACTTTACGGTAAGGTTTGTTTCCGAAAAGCACCGCTCATATATACGTTTATATGTACGATAAAGTTTGTTTTTTCGAAAAGCACCGCTCATATACACGTTTATATGTACGATAAAGTTTGTTTTCGAAAAGCACCGCTCATATATATGTTTATATGTACATTAAAGTTTGTTTTTTGAAAAGCACCGCTCATATACACGTTTATATGTACGATAATGTTTGTTTTTGAAAAGCACCACTGATATACACGTTTATATGTACGATAAAGTTTGTTTTCGAAAAGCACCGCTCATATACACGTTTATATGTACGATAAAGTTTGTTTTCGAAAAGCACCGCTCATATACACGTTTATATGTACGATAAAGTTTGTTTTCGAAAAGCCCCGCTCATATATATGTTAAGTCTTTACGATAAAGTTTGTTTTTGAAAAGCACCGCTCATATATATATTTATATGTACGATAAAGTTTGTTTTTGAAAAGCACCGCTCATATACACGTTTATATGTACGATAAAGTTTGTTTTCGAAAAGCACCGCTCATATACACGTTTATATGTACGATAAAGTTTGTTTTCGAAAAGCACCGCTCATATATATGTTAAGTCTTTACGATAAAGTTTGTTTCTGAAAAGCACCGCTCATATATATATTTATATGTACGATAAATTTTGTTTTCGAAAAGCACCGCTCATATACACGTTTATATGTACGATTAAGTTTGTTTTCGAAAAGCAACGCTCATATACACATTTATATGTACAATAAAGTTTGTTTTCGAAAAGCACTGCTCATATACACGTTTATATGTACGATAAAGTTTGTTTTCAAAAAGCACCGCTCATATATATGTTAAGTCTTTACGATAAAGTTTGTTTTTGAAAAGCACCGCTCATATATATATATTTATATGTACGATAAATTTTGTTTTTGAAAAGCAACGCTCATATATTCGTTTATATGTACGATAAAGTTTGTTTTCGAAAAGCAACGCTCATATACATGTTTATATGTACGATAAAGTTTGTTTTCGAAAAGCAATGCTCATATACACGTTTATATGTACGATAAAGTTTTTTTCGAAAAGCACCGCTCATATACACGTTTATATGTACGATAAACTTTGTTTTCAAAAAGCACCGCTCATATACATGTTTATATGTACGATAAAGTTTGTTTTCGAAAAGCACTGCTCATATACACGTTTATATGTACGATAAAGTTTGTTTTCGAAAAGCACCGCTCATATACACGTTTATATGTACGATAAAGTTTGTTTTTGAAAAGCACCGCTCATATATACGTTTATATGTACGATCAAGTTTGTTTTCGAAAAGCACCGCTCATATCCACATTTATATGTACGATAAAGTTTGTTTTCGAAAAGCACCGCTCATATACACGTTTATATGTACGATAAAGTTTGTTTTCGAAAAGCACCGCTCATATACACGTTTATATGTATGATAAAGTTTGTTTTCGAAATACCGCTCATATATACGTTTATATGTACGATAAAGTTTGTTTTCGAAAAGCACCGCTCATATATAAGTTTATATGTACGATAAAGTTTGTTTTCGAAAAGCACCGCTCATATATACGTTTATATGTACGATAAAGTTTGTTTTCGAAAATCTCCGCTCATATATACGTTTATATGTACGATAAAGTTTGTTTTCGAAAAGCACCGCTCATATACACGTAAAGTCTTTACGATAAAGTTTGTTTTCGAAAAGCTCCGCTAATATACACGTTTATATTTATGATAAAGTTTTTTTTCGAAAAGCACCGATCATATACACGTTTATATGTACGATAAAGTTTGTTTTCGAAAAGCTCCGCTCATATACACGTTTATATGTACGATAAAGTTTGTTTTCGAAAAGCACCGCTCATATACACGTTTATATGTACGATAAAGTTTGTTTTTTGAAAAGCTCCGCTCATATACACGTTTATATGTACGATAAAGTTTGTTTTCGAAAAGCACCGCTCATATACACGTTTATATGTACGATAAAGTTTGTTTTCGAAAAGCACCGCTCATATATATGTTAAGTCTTTACGATAAAGTTTATTTTTGAAAAGCACCGCTCATATATACGTTTATATGTACGATAAATTTTGTTTTTGAAAAGCAACGCTCATATATTCGTTTATATTTATGATAAAGTTTGTTTTTGAAAAGCACCGCTCATATATATATTTATATTTAACGATAAATTTTGTTTTTGAAAAGCACCGCTCATATATACGTTTATATGTACGATATAGTTTGTTTTCGAAAAGCACCGCTCATATACACGTTTATATGTACGATAAAGTTTGTTTTCGAAAAGCACCGCTCATATACACGTTTATATGTACGATAAAGTTTGTTTTCGAAAAGCACCGCTCATATATATGTTAAGTCTTTACGATAAAGTTTGTTTTTGAAAAGCACCGCTCATATATATATTTACAAGTACGATAAATTTTGTTTTCGAAAAGCACCGCTCATATATACGTTTATATGTACGATAAAGTTTGTTTTCGAAAAGCAACGCTCATATACACGTTTATATGTACGATAAAGTTTGTTTTCGAAAAGCAACGCTCATATACACGTTTATATGTACGATAAAGCTTGTTTTCGAAAAGCTCCGCTTATATACACGTTTATATGTACGATAAAGTTTGTTTTCGAAAAGCTCCGCTCATATATACGTTTATATGTACGATAAAGTTTGTTTTCGAAAAGCACCGCTCATATACACGTTAAGTCTTTACGATAAAGTTTGTTTTCGAAAAGCTCCGCTCATATACACGTTTATATTTATGATAAAGTTTGTTTTCGAAAAGCACCGATCATATACACGTTGATAAAGTTTGTTTTCGAAAAGCTCCGCTCATATACACGTTTATATGTACGATAAAGTTTATTTTCGAAAAGCACCGGTCATGTACGATAAAGTTTTATTTCGAAAAGCACCGCTCATATATATGTTTATATGTACGATAAAGTTTGTTTTCGAAAAGCTCCGCTCATATATATGTTTTATATGTACGATAAAGTTTGTTTTCGAAAAGCACCGCTCATATATATGTGTAATAATTACGCTAAGTTTGGTTTCAGATGTGTTAGAATGCATTTGCAAGTTGGACAGGGACGGTTGGTTGTACACCTTCTCGCGAGACGCACGTTTCGAATTCTGCAATTCAATTCTCATTTAGCACGAATAATCACGAATTGTGTTCCACTTTTCACTTTCGAGTTCATCTTCTCCTCACAATGTCCCAGTCTGTCAATATCTCCTACATTCAAAGCAAAAACGTGTTAGTATTAGATACTATTAGTTCTGATATTAATATTAATTATTCTTTCAGGTATATGTCATCTATCCTGTTATCAGACGGATAAATTCTCCACTGTGCACAATTATTAGATTCGTGCATATTGATGGCCTAGTTATCACAGTACAGTGACCCGGTCTCTCATTACCGTCAGCAAACTAATTAACACTATTACGCAATAATCCCAGATCGGAAAGCTTCAATTGGATGGTAATAAGATATGAACCCGACATTACGTAAAGGTACAAGATGACTTTTGTGGACAGCGTAGATCCAGAGCTGCATGTGCACTCAAATAGTCATATTCAAGGTCACCACTGTTAGAAACTCCCGTCAACTTGTTACGGCATTGAAGACACTTTTCAGATCGTGGGAAATCAAATCATACTCTTTATTTGTCAGGTCGAGGTTAAGAATATAAAAAGCACTAGAATGAAATAATTACGCAAATCGACGAACTACTACTACTACTACTTCTCTTAAACTTATGCTACTACTACTACTACTACTAGCACTGTTACTACTTCTACTACTATTACTACTCTACTACTACTACTACTACTACTACTTAGTCTACTACTACTACAACTGCTACTGCTACTACTACTACTACTACTACTAGTACTACTACTACTACTACTACTACTACTACTACTACTACTACTACTACTACTACTACTACTACTACTACTTCTACTACTACTACTAGTACTACAACTACTACTACTACTACTATTTCTACTACTACTACTACTACTACTACTACTACTACTACTACTACTACTACTACCATATTAAATGTTATGTGTTGGAACGTTGGAGGAATTATGTCGTCTGCTTGTGCACTTTCAGATATGTTAGACAAGAATGATATTGATATTGGCATCATATCTGAACACAAACTCTTCAACCATTCGAAGTCATTTCTTGATAGCATAAATCCAAAATATAAGTCATTTTCGGTTTGTGATAGCTCGATAGACCAGTACGGTCCGGCTAAATGTGGTAAAGGCGTTGTCGCCATCTTATATAAGAAATCATTGCAGTCTTCAATTAGTCTAATCGATTGTCTAGATAATGAAAGAATAATAGGCATTGAACTCAAATTAATAAATTCTGAGAGAATCTATATAATCGGAGTATATATGCCGTCGGACAGTTACATTAAACACTATCACGAAACAATTACAGAACTTGAGGCTATTACGCACACGTGTTCATTAAAAGGTAAAGTGTTAATACTTGGTGATTTTAATGCGCGTCTTCGAGCTATTGGCAAAATGCATGACGACGTCACCAGTGACAAATCGTCATCACTACAACAGTTCATGGCGAACAATAGACTTATAGCACTTCATCACAGTGATCAAGAGTTCACATACGTTAGAAATAGGTCCAAGCTTGACCATATACTGATAGAACAGACACTTATAAACAAAATAGAACAGTATAAAACGTTACCAGAAAAGGACGTATTTACATCAGACCATTTACCTTTAATTGCATCGCTTAATGTAACTAAACAGAAGCAAGTAAACTTAACTGATCGAAAGTGTATCGCCTGGGATAAATGTAATGCATGCGAATTGAATTCATTTGAAAATACATTATCTCAATACCTGTCCTCGTTAACATTCACCTCAAAAATGGATCCAAATCAGTTGTCTGATTTTATTGTAAGTTCGACCTTAAAATCAGCTGAAAATTGCCTACCGAAAGGTAAATTTAACAAACATACGAAACCGTATTGGTCGCATGACCTAAGACAAGCCCACGCTGAAACAAGGCGACTTAGGCGTATCTGGATAAACATTGGCCGCCCAAGAGGGGTCGAGTATGAGTCATATCAGAGATACAAATCTGCAAAACGTAATTTCAGGCGAAAACAGCGCATTGCTTGTAATCTCTTTCTAAATAAAACATTCGAAGAACTTGATAAGGCTGCTCATTTAGACGTAAACCTGTTTTGGAAACTAGTTAAAAGGAAAAAGAAAAATGTTCCTAACGTATGTGCTGAAATTATATACAAGAATATAACATATGCAGAAGAAAATGTATCAAACGGTTTTTCAGAATTCTTCAAAGATACCTTTGAGTTCCCAGAAACCTCAGAAGATTACCCATTTGGCTTTACAGACAAGGTCAATTCACTGGTTAAACAGTTCATGAACGACAACTCAGCCGAACAAAATGATACGTTTTACAAGGGTATGATAGCCCCATTTACCCGCGACAACGTTGAACATATTGTAAAATATTTAAAACGCGGTAAAAGCCCGTCACATGACCTTATCCTTAATGAGCATATCATACATGGAGGTAAAGTCTTATACACATGTCTTACTGAGTTATTTAATGGCGTTCTAATTCAAGAAATTATTCCGGAAAGCTGGAGGAAGAGCCTCATCATTCCTATCTTCAAAGGGAAGGGGAAGAGTAAAAGCGACCCATCTAGTTATAGGCCAATATCATTAATCCCGTGCTTTTGTAAAGTTTTTAAAAACCCTTACTATGCAGAATCCAATCATTCCTTTCATCGAAATCGATTACATTCCCTCATGTCCAGCAGCAAGGGTTCCAGAAAGAACTAAGCTGTATATCGGCAGCTTTTAACTTACAGGAAACAGTATATGATCTGTCAGAAAAGAATAGCCGTACATATACCACGTTTCTTGACTTTAAGGCAGCGTTTGACTCTGTCTGGCATAACGGGCTATTCCTTAAACTGGCACAACTAGGGTTATACGGTAAAATCCTTCGACTCATTGTCGATTCTTATGATAATTTAACGTGCAATGTACGCAGTAGCGGTAGCATATCAAGTCCTGTACAGATTAAGAGAGGCGTACGGCAAGGAGGAGTTGCTTCAACGTTTTATTACCTAGTTTATATAGATGAACTTTTACATCAATTAGAGGACTCCGATTACAGTTTAAATCTAGGACATAATCTCAGATGTGGTAACCCTTCATTTGCTGATGACCTGTCTATTATCGCCTTATCCCCCAACAATTTGCAAGTCTTACTAGACATTGTATACCGATACGCGACAAAATGGAAGTTTGAAGTAAGCGCGAGTAAATCAAGCATCGTTGTATTTAATAGGTTAAAACATGACGCTCCAATTTCACTTCTCATCGGGAACACATATATTCACGAACATGACCATGCGATACACTTGGGAATCAGGCAAGACGCATCACTTAAATTGTCTAATAGAATAAAAGAAAGATGTCAAAAAGGTAAAAATGCATTCTTTGCATTGGCCGATGTAGGTATGCGATCTGATGCACATGTATCGTAGTTCCAACAATACTATACGGTAGTGAACTCTGGAACAACATGTCACAGTCTGATATAGATGCAGTCAATAAGTTACAGCACTATGTTGTAAAATCTATCGAGGGTTTTAAAACCAGAGTAAGATCCGACATGTGCGAATCTATGGTCGGCACTTATCGTCTGTCATCTAGAATCGACATAAGAAAACTAAAGTTCTTACACAAACTACTCAGTTTAAGAAACGGATCACTGAGTAAAAACTTGCTACTCAAAAAAGCTTTGGCTTTTATACAAAATCCTAGAACGGTCTTAAAAGGCTTTATCCCTGATATTTTTAGAATATTGAAATTGTATGGTCTCTCAAATATGATCAATGCATATTTGAACAATGCAGGATTTCTGCCGTCTAAGACTAGCTGGAAATTAACAGTAAATACTGTTGTCAATGCATATGAATCCGACAACTGGAAATTGAGAATAAGTATCGACCAAGATTTTTCTAGATTTGAACGGTTGCACACTGCCATCTACCCAAGTGTTATTTACGATGTGTTTACAGAGGTTAAGCCAAATATTGCCAGAACAATTGCTAAAATATGGGTAAACATTCCGGATGCTGACAATCTGTATTGTAAACTGTGCTATGCGTTTACCAGCGATGGTATAAAACACGTTATTTGTGAGTGTCCATGTTTGACGTCGCAGAAAACGTCGTTCATACTAAGCATACAACATGAGGTTAATGCTGGTATTGCGGAAGAACTTAGCTCGGACTCATCTGAAAGTTTCATGTTGAAGATTCTAGGCTCAAAACTGGAAACCGATATTTCACATGAAACAGAAAGACTAATGCTCGAGCGCTCATTTGTGTATGCCTATAGCTGCCTTAGGAACCTAGTGTGATCTCTGTGAGTCGGAAACACGGTCATAAAGCACATATCCATGAAGGAAAGCAGTAAATCTCACTATATAACAGTGTATATATTCATATTATTATTTGTACATGAACTTCATAACGATGCTCTATATCCATACTATTTGTTACTTTAACTTAAACTTGTGATTATTTGTTATTTATCAATCTCCACTAGGAGGAATTAAAATGAATAAATACTACTACAACTACTACTACTACTACTACTACTACTACTACTACTGTAACTACTTCTACTACTATTACTACTACTACTACTACTACTACTACTACTTAGTCTACTACTACTACAACTGCTACTGCTACTACTACTACTACTACTACTTCTACTACTACTACTACTACTACTACTACTACTACTACTACTACTACTACTACTACTACTACTACTACTACTACTACTACTACTACTACTACTTCTACTACTACTACTATTACTACAACTACTACTACTACTACTTCTTCTACTACTACTACTACTACTACTACTACTACTACTACTACTACTACTATTACTACTACTACTACTACTACTACTACTACTACTACTACTACTACTACTACTACTACTACTACTACTACTACTACTACTACTACTACTACTACTACTTCTACTACTACTTCTATAACTACTATTACTACAATGATGATATCATATATGTTTTCTTAACTCTGTTTTTAAAGTTATACTAGGCAAAATAAAAGGTAAATTTTGTTGCAGTTGTGATATCTGGATTTGTATTGTACTACGAGGCGATGGGAAAATTGTTGTATCGCGAGACAAAAGGTCGAGATACAAGTCAATTTTTCCTCGCTCCGAGTAAACATATTCCCTATGTATTGATTTTATTTAAGTAGTATAATTCCTTATGTATATGTGAAAACGAGCAAATTACGCTGACTGGGTAAATGTAACAGGTAATATATTACTATAAAAACACATGACTAATACTCATAAGATGTGGTTTGCTTCTTGTATGGTATTTTACGCAGCCTTCTTCGGTAATATCACGGTGTTTCCCGGGTAAGTTATATCACGTTGTTTCCTGTGTAAGTTATATCACGGTGTTTCCTGGGTAAGTTATATCACGTTGTTTCCTGTGTAAGTTATATCACGGTGTTTCCTGGGTAAGTTATATCACGTTGTTTCCTGTGTAAGTTATATCACGGTGTTTCCTGGGTAAGTTATATCACGTTGTTTCCTGGGTAAGTTATATCAAGGTGTTTCCTGGGTAAGTTATATAACGTTGTTTCCTGGGTAAGTTATATCAAGTTGATTCCTGGGTAAGTTATATCACGGTGTTTCCTGGGTAAGTTATATCACGTTGTTTCCTGGGTAAGTTATATCACGTTGATTCCTGGGTAAGTTATATCACGTTGATTCCTGGGTAAGTTATATCATGTTGTTTCCTGGGTAAGTTATATCACGTTGTTTCCTGGGTAAGTTATATCACGTTGATTCCTGGGTAAGTTATATCACGTGGATTCCTGGGTAAGTTATATCACGTTGTTTCCTGGGTAAGTTATATCACGTTGTTTCCTGGGTAAGCTATATCAAGGTGTTTCCTGGGTAAGTTATAACACGTTGTTTCCTGGGTAAGTGATATCACGTTGTTTCCCGGGTAAGTTATATCACGTTGTTTCCTGGGTAAGTTATATCACGTTGTTTCCTGGGTAAGTTATATCACGTTGATTCCTGGGTAAGTTATATCACGTTGATTCCTGGGTAAGTTATATCACGTTGTTTCCTGGGTAAGTTATATCACGTTGTTTCCTGGGTAAGCTATATCAAGGTGTTTCCTGGGTAAGTTATATCACGTTGTTTCCTGGGTAAGTGATATCAGGTTGTTTCCCGGGTAAGTTATATCACGTTGTTTCCTGGGTAAGTTATATCAAGGTGTTTCCTGGGTAAGTTATATCACGTTGTTTCCTGGGTAAGTTATATCACGTTGTTTCCTCGGTAAGTTATATCACGTTGTTTCCTGGGTAAGTTATATCACGTTGATTCCTGGGTAAGTTATATCACGTTGATTCCTGGGTAAGTTATATCACGGTGTTTCCTGGGTAAGTTATATCACGGTGTTTCCTGGGTAAGTCATATCACGGTGTTTCCTGGGTAAGTTATATCACGTTGATTCCTGGATAAGTTATATCACGTTGTTTCCTGGGTAAGTTATATCACGTTGATTCCTGGGTAAGTTATATCACGTTGATTCCTGGGTAAGTTATATCACGTTGATTCCTGAGTAAGTCATATCACGGTGTTTCCTGGGTAAGTTATATCAAGTTGATTCCTGGGTAAGTTATATCACGGTGTTTCCTGGCTAAGTTATATCACGTTGTTTCCTGGGTAAGTTATATCACGTTGTTTCCTGGGTAAGTTATATCACGTTGATTCCTGGGTAAGTTATATCACGTTGTTTCCTGGGTAAGTCATATCACGTTGTTTCCTGGGTAAGTTATATCACGTTGATTCCTGGGTAAGTTATATCACGTTGATTCCTGGGTAAGTTATATCACGGTGTTTCCTGGGTAAGTTATATCACGTTGATTCCTGGGTAAGTTATATCACGGTGTTTCCTGGGTAAGTTATATCACGTTGTTTCCTGGGTAAGTTATATCACGGTGATTCCTGGGTAAGTTATATCACGGTGTTTCCCGGGTAAGTTATATCACGGTGTTTCCTGGGTAAGTTATATCACGGTGTTTCCTGGGTAAGTTATATCACGTTGATTCCTGGGTAAGTTATATCACGGTGTTTCCTGGGTAAGTTATATCACGTTGTTTCCTGGGTAAGTTATATCACGGTGATTCCTGGGTAAGTTATATCACGGTGTTTCCCGGGTAAGTTATATCACGGTGTTTCCTGGGTAAGTTATATCACGTTGTTTCCTGGGTAAGTTATATCACGTTGATTCCTGGGTAAGTTATATCACGGTGTTTCCTGGGTAAGTTATATCACGTTGATTCCTGGGTAAGTTATATCACGTTGTTTCCTGGGTAAGTTATATCACGTTGTTTCCTGGGTAAGTTATATCACGTTGTTTCCTGGGTAAGTTATATCACGGTGTTTCCTAGGTAAGTTATCAGTCCAGTTATACGGACACAAGAGAGTCAGTCGTAATTCTAAACACAGAACCCTGAGCGCCAAGAAAGGAAAGTCATTACTACCTTTATAAAGTTCTTGGTATGACCCGGCCGGTGATCGAACCCGTCATCCCCTCACCCGATGCGAACTACACTACAATACCTAGGCGAACTACACTACAATACCTAGGCGAACTACACTACAATACCTAGGCGAACTACACTACAATACCTAGGCGAACTACACTACAATACCTAAGCGAACTACACTACAATACCTAGGCGAACTACACTACAATACCTAGGCGAACTACACTACAATACCTAAGCGAACTACACTGCAATACCTAGGCGAACTACACTACAATACCTAGGCGAACTACACTACAATACCTAGGCGAACTACACTACAATACCTAAGCGAACTACACTACAATACCTAGGCGAACTACACTACAATACCTAGGCGAACTACACTACAATACCTAGGCGAACTACACTACAATACCTAGGCGAACTACACTACAATACCTAGGCGAACTACACTACAATACCTAGGCGAACTACACTACAATACCTAGGCGAACTACACTACAATACCTAGGCGAACTCCACTATAATACCTAGGCGAACTACACTACAATACCTAGGCGAACTACACTACAATACCTAGGCGAACTACACTACACTGCCTAAGCGAACTACACTACAATACATAGGCGACATTCCCTCACCCGATGCGAACTACACTACAATACCTAAGCGACCATACTATGCGGATACATTTCCACGTGAAAATGCTATCTTTTGCAAATATAATTACTTTTACAACTAATAAAAATATAATTACTTTTACAACTAATACAAATATAATTACTTTTACAACTAATACAAATATAATTACTTTTACAACTAATACAAATATAATTACTTTTACAACTAATACAAATATAATTACTTTTACAACTAATACAAATATAATTACGTTTACAACTAATAAACATATTTTTTACTATACTTGCGACCGACCATGGGAACAGATACAAGTTGGCGTTGAGTGCAGCCTGGTCAATATCCACACTCTTCAAATATTGCTTGTACACACTTGTTAGAAGATTCAGTCAACTTATGTAGATTCGTATAAGACAGAGTAGATGTATAGGCTGCTATGAACCGACGTTGTTCTACAATGATCACCGACGTTGTTCTACAATGATAACCGACGTTGTTCTGCAATGATCACCGACGCTGTTCTACAATGATCACCGACGCTGTTCTACAATGATCACCGACGCTGTTCTACAATGATCACCGACGCTGTTCTACAATGATCACCGACGTTGTTCTACAATGATAACCGACGTTGTTCTACAATGATAACCGACGTTGTTCTACAATGATCACCGATGCTGTTCTACAATAATCACCGACGCTGTTCTACAATGATCACCGACGTTGTTCTACAATGATCACCGACGTTGTTCTACAATGATCACCGACGTTGTTCTACAATGATAACCGACGCTGTTCTACAATGCTAACCGACGTTGTTCTACAATGATCAGCGACGCTGTTCTACAATGATCAGCGACGCTGTTCTACAATGATCACCGACGTTGTTCTACAATGATAACCGACGCTGTTCTACAATGATAACCGACGCTGTTCTACAATGATCACCGACGTTGTTCTACAATGATCACCGACGCTGTTCTACAATGATCACCGACGCTGTTCTACAATGATCACCGACGCTGTTCTACAATGATAACCGACGCTGTTCTACAATGATAACCGACGTTGTTCTACAATGATCACCGACGCTTTTCTACAGTGATAACCGACGTTGTTCTACAATTATAACCGACGTTGTTCTACAATGATAACCGACGTTGTTCTACAATGATCACCGACGTTGTTCTACAATGATCACCGACGCTGTTCTACAATGATCACCGACGCTGTTCTACAATGATATTTTGTATCGTTTCTAATTAAGAGCTCATTTAGTTTTAAGACCATAAATTGTGAGACAGTACTTTTACTTCAAGAAAACTGAGATCACGAGATTCCGGTTTATTCTGTTAACCCGTTCCTACGTGAGAACGCATTTTCTTTTACACATCAACAGCAGACAACTTTTTGAAACTTTACAGAAAACGAGAACTTGCTCATAATTACCATTTCTCATTTTGCCATAGTTTTTCAATTTAAAAAGAAGAAAGAAATTATACCCTAGTTTACAAAGAGTTGTCCTATTTTGCCCCGATGTTAAATACTACGAGGAATACTTAACATTGGACCAATACCTGTGATCAAACTGGATGGGATCGTTAGTTACGGTTAGATTACGACTAGTTGACGACGTGCGTGTACATGAAGGTTGGGAGGAGTGTGTTCACGTGTTCATTAACACAGTAATGTAGTCATTGGTTACGATTAGTTAACATGATGGGCGTAAACCGCAATTAAGGACATTATAGCTACAGTTCACTTGTACCGAAGAATGCATTAAATCCTCGTATATTATCCCTTTTCTACTGGCAGACGCATTTTGACGGAGGAACAGCAGAATACTTTTGAAAACATTGTTGCAAAAGGGGAAATTGCCCGTGATGAGCAATATCTCGTATTGTCGCGCTGTTTTCAATTCTATACAATAATTATACTCTTAATGTTCAATTCAATTCAATCCTTTATTAGAAAAAAATCGACAAAATTGTCTTAAGCTATTTACAAAATTAAAGAATATGGCATAAATGATAAATGACCTGTCCAATATATCAGATTAATAATTAACTAGACATATTTGAGAGAGGTATATATATATACCCCTGGAGTGATAGCTCTCGTCGTTACCGACTGAGCTGTCGCTGCTCGAACAATCAAAGCGCTGAAAGCGCTATTGGTATAGGGGCATATGTAAATTGAACATATATGGCATAGATGATATGGACAAACATTGTTGAAACAATAAACAATGATCTTTTAAACAAATCAAACCAAAAATGTGTGAAGCAACACATACTGCCTGCCAATAACATATACCTTATTTATTTGACCCTTTTCTTGTATAAATAAAATAAATCGGGAAGGACAAAAGAATGACAAAAAAACGAGCAGCGACCCTTAATTAAAATATTTCCAGTTCAGAAATCACTAAAGATCCACAATGTATGTTGTAATCATGCTGATAAATGAAAGACAATCGAAAGCATGCTAGAGTTATGTTTCTTTTTGCACTGCACATCTGTATCTCAGAGATCCATATACACTAAATCTTAAATTGATACATTGGACATCTATTGAGACAATAACCGAAGAAATGAAAAAAATGAGTTTACACCTAAAAAACCAGATCAGATTTGTGTTCAAAATATTGTATCGATCTCCTAATCTCAATGTATACGTGTGACGACTTTGAAATGGATCCGCGAAACAGAAACAAAAGTTTTGACCCATTAATGCAAACCGTAACGGATAGACGGACGGATGGATGAACACAAAGACGGACGGATGGATGAACACAAAGACGGACAGACAGTCAGTCGCTCCGGACAAAGCTTGAGGAAGCACTCATTAACGAACAAGGGCATTTCACGGAACGCATGTGTTGCATGCGAAAGTCATATAATAAGTGAGAACATGGAAAGACAAAAATATACACACTCCAAACGCAGCATTGCTAAAGTTATGGTAATGGTGCACTGCAAATATGTAGGTCATAAGTTACCTACAAACCAAGTTTGAAATGGATACAATGGAAATTAATTGAGACAATCGCTGAACTAAATAAGGAAAAATGGAGATAACTAAAATAAACAGACCAGAGTTATTTACCTAGTACTTTGCCGTTCTCCTGATCACACGGTATAAGTGTAACCACTTTGAAATAAATTTGCCATACAGTAACAACTAGTTGACCAATACATGCAATCCATGAAGTATTGATTACAGAAGTCGTACAAGGTTAATTTACAAAAACCTATTTAGACTACATTTCTAGTTTATTTGTCAACAGATACATCAAGGACTAGATTACATGTTGATGGACGTTGAGTCTTCAATTAACTCAAATTTCCTTTTTTGAATAGTGATGAAAACATTGTGGAAAAAGACAAACTTGCTGATTATTATTCAGCAATAACGGAAGACAAAAGTTTTCGTTATCTAGGTTATAGAACAAAATTGATTCATGTTTCAAAGCATTGTTTGGAAAGGAGGAATTGCTCATTGTCAGCAATTGCTCCGTTTGCAAATACACTTTCAACATTCGTATGTAACTAAGTAGCTATAACGGAAACGGTTCAACCCTTTCCGGCTTACAGTCGCTTGTTTACGCATGTGCAGCAGATGGCTGCAAAATTGTTTATCGTGACTCATTTCCTCTTTTTCCACAAAGGTTTCAACTATATATTTTTCCCCTTGATGTAAGTTAACATTGCTCGTTATCATTCATCTCTAGCATGTTATTCAAAATGTGTCGAGTAAAAGAATGTCCATAGTAAAACGTTCAAATATGAAAATAATTAATTTGAAACGTGTTTGAAAGCATTGTGTGAAAAGGAGAAATTGCTCATTGTCAGCAATAGCTCCGTTTTCAACAATAGTTTCAATATTCGAACTGTTATAGTATCACGTAAAGGATTCCGCTTCCATGGGGAGGATGTACATGTAACTATTTTCCGCTTACAGATGTGCAGCAGACGACAATCGAAAACATTGTGTCAAAAGGAGAAATTTCTTATCGTAGGCAATTTCTACTTTTGCCACAATGGTTTCAACTCCTTTCAATAATTTTATTTACCGTGATTTGCACATTTTTCTATATAAGTCGACTGTTGTAAACTAATGGGGTCACAGCAAGATCGACGTTACCTAACACCACTGACATTGAGGTCAATCATAGTTCAGAGTGTGTTTCACGCGTTGGAACTGTTTTGTCTCATTAATGAATGCAAGCGGAGGATTTTTCGTGATTCGGTCGAACCAATGAAATTGTTGAAAAGGCAGATTATAACCAATCAAAACTCGATTGTGGCGTCAATTCAATTTGAATGGACTGTGGTTGCAGCCGTAATCCGACTTTTCGAAAGCAGCCTGATTATGGTATAGTGGCGAAACGCCCCTATCCAAAAACCAACCTTCCGCACTTTGCCAGTAGCAAGTATCCAGATGAGCCGATCATCACGTTGATAAACACTACACAGACGCGTTACTGACGCATCGGCCCTACATAGACGCTTTACTGACTCATCGGCCCTACACAGACGCTTTACTGACTCATCGGCCCTACACAGACGCTTTACTGACTCATCGGCCCTACACAGAAGCGTTACTGATTCATCGGCCCTAAACAGACGCTTTACTGACTCATCGGCCCTACAGAGACGCTTTACTGACGCATCGGCCCTACACAGACGCTTTACTGACGCATCGGCCCTACACAGACGCTTTACTGACTCATCGGCCCTAAACAGACGCTTTACTGACCATCGGCCCTACACAGACGCGTTACTGACGCATCGGCCCTACACAGACGCTTTACTGACTCATGGGCGCTACACAGACGCTTTACTGACTCATCGGCCCTACACAGACGCTTTACTGACGCATCGGCCCTACACAGACGCTTTACTGACTCATCGGCCCTACAAAGACGCGTTACTGACGCATCGGCCCTACACAGACTCGTTACTGATGCATCGGCCTTACACAGACTCTTTACTGACGCATCGGCCCTACACACACGCGTTACTGACGCATCGGCCCTACACAGACGCTTTACTGCCTCATCGGCCCTACACAGACGCTTTACTGACTCATCGGCCCTACACAGACGCTTTACGGAGGCATCGGCTCTACACAGACTCTTTACTGACTCATCGGCCCTATACAGACGCGTTACTGACACATCGGTCCTATACAGACGCTTTACCGACTCGTCGGCCCTACACAGACGCTTTACTGACGCATCGGCCCTACACAGACGGGTTACTGACGCATCGGCCCTACACAGACGCGTTAGTGACGCATCGGCCCTACACAGACGCTTTACTGATACATCGACCCTACACAGACGCTTTACTGACGTATCGGCCCTACACAGTCGTGTTACTGACTCATCGGCCCTAAACAGACGCTTTACTGACCATCGGCCCTACACAGACGCGTTACTGACGCATCGGCCCTACACAGACGCTTTACTGACTCATGGGCGCTACACAGACGCTTTACTGACTCATCGGCCCTACACAGACGCTTTACTGAGGCATCGGCTCTACACAGACTCTTTACTGACTCATCGGCCTTACACAGACTCTTTACTGACGCATCGGCCCTACACACACGCGTTATTGACGCATCGGCCCTACACAGACGCTTTACTGACTCATCGGCCCTACACAGACGCTTTACTGACTCATCGGTCCTACACAGACGCTTTACTGAGGCATCGGCTCTACACAGACTCTTTACTGACTCATCGGCCCTATACAGACGCGTTACTGACACATCGGTCCTATACAGACGCTTTACCGACTCGTCGGCCCTACACAGACGCTTTACTGACGCATCGGCCCTACACAGACGGGTTACTGACGCATCGGCCCTACAAAGACGCGTTACTGACGCATCGGCCCTACACAGACGCTTTACTGATACATCGACCCTACACAGACGCTTTACTGACGTATCGGCCCTACACAGTCGTGTTACTGACGCATCGGCCCTACCCAGACGCTTTACTGACTCATCGGCCCTACACAGACGCGTTACTGACGCATCGGCCCTAAACAGACGCTTTACTGACGCATCGGCCCTACACAGACGCTTTACTGACACATCGGCCCTAAACAGACGCTTTACTGACGCATCGGCCCTACACAGACGCTTTACTGACTCGTCGGCCCTACACAGACGCGTTACGGATGCATCGACCATACATAGATGCGTTACTGACGCATCGGCCCTACACAGACGGTTTACTGAGGCATCGGCCCTACACAGACGCGTTACTGACGCATCGGACCTACACAGACGCTTTACTGAGGCATCGGCCCTACACAGACGCGTTACTGACGCATCGGACCTACACAGACGCTTTGCTGAGGCATCAGCCCTACACAGACGCGTTACTGACGCATCGGACCTACACAGACGCGTTACTAACACATCGGCCCTACACAGACGCTTTACTGACTCATCGGCCCTACACAGACGCTTTACTGACTCATCGGCCCTACACAGACGCTTTACTGAGGCATCGGCTCTACACAGACTCTTTACTGACTCATCGGCCCTATACAGACGCGTTACTGACACATCGGTCCTATACAGACGCTTTACCGACTCGTCGGCCCTACACAGACGCTTTACTGACGCATCGGCCCTACACAGACGCTTTACTGAGGCATCGGCCCTACACAGACTCGTTACTGACGCATCGGTCCTACACAGACGCTTTACTGACTCATCGGCCCTACACAGACGCTTTACTGAGGCCTCGGCCCTACACAGACGCGTTACTAACACATCGGCCCTACACAGACGCTTTACTGACGCATCGGCCCTAGACAGACGCTTTACTGACTCATCGGCCCTTCACAGACGCTTTACTGACGCATCGGCCCTACACAGACGCGTTACTGACGCATCGGCCCTACACAGACGCGTTACTGACGCATCGGCCCTACACATAAACTGTATTGACGCATCGGTCCTACACAGACGCTTTACTGACTCATAGGTCCTACACAGACGCTTTACTGACACATCGGCCCTACAAAGACGCTTTACTGACGCATCGGCCCTAGACAGACGCTTTACTGACTCATCGGCCCTTCACAGACGCTTTACTGACGCATCGGCCCTACACAGACGCTTTACTGAGGCATCGGCCCTACACAGACGCGTTACTGACACATCGGCCCTACACAGACGCTTAACTGACGCATCGACCCTACACAGACGCGTTACTGACACATCGGCAGCAGAATGCTGTCGTAAAGATTAAATTGTTCATTATGAAAAATGTCTCTTTTTGCCATTCTGTTTTCAGCTCTCTTTTCAATAATCATACTTTTATTTAAAGAGATGTTTTGTATTTTTGTCTAGATGTTTCCAAAGACATATTCTGAGATATTTGGCTGCATGTTGGTAAATCAAAGCGAGCCCTATTTTGACAGCCACAGTATGACAGCCACATTTTGACAGCCCAGTTTTGACAGCCCAACTTTTGACGACCCAATTTCAATAGCCGAGTTTTGACAGCCGAGTTTTGACAGCCTAGTTATGACAACCTAGTTTTGGCAGCTTAGTTTTGACAGGCCAGTTATGACAGGCAAATTATGACAGCCCTGTTTTGGCAGCCCTGTTTTGGCAGCCCTGTTTTGACAGCCCAACGGTAGACTCGGGGTATTTCGAAGAAGAGAAGGATCTATAAATTACCTGGCGTTATGGAATATTCGAGTGATCTCTCAATGAATGCTATTTCATATTGTTTCCCACACATATACTAAGTATGTAAGATTGGTTTTCGTAGTTCACACCGTTATATTATCATATATTGTTGTAGCCTTTCTAGGAACAAGCCTGTACAAATCATAGATTTTATCAACCGTAGAAAATCCCATCGAGATTATACATTTACTTAACGTATCACTGCCATGCTTACACTACCATGTGCTCACTGCCATGCTTACACTACCATGCTTACACTTACATGCTTACACTACCATGTGCTCACTGCCATGCTTACACTACCATGCTTACACTTACATACTTACACTACCATGTGCTCACTGCCATGATTACACTACCATGCTTACACTTATATGCTTACACTTACATGTGCTCACTGCCATGCTTACACTACCATATGCTCACTGCCATGCTTACACTACCATGCTTACACTTAAATGCTTACACTACCATGTGCTCACTGCCATGCTGATACTACCATGCTTACACTTACAAGCTTACACTTAAATGTGCTAACTGCTATGCTTACACAACCATGCTTACACTTACATGCTTACACTACCACATTTATACTACCATGCTTACATTAACATGTATACACTACCATGCTTACACTACCATCTTTACACTACCATATTTACACTACCATGCTTACACTACCATGCTTACACTACCATATTTACACTACCATGCTTACACTACCATCTTCACATTACCATCTTTACACTACCATGCTTACACTACCATGCTTACCCTACCATCTTTACACTACCATCTTTACACTACCATGCTTTCGCTACTATGCTTACAATACTATGTGTTCACTACTACGCTTACACTTACATGCTTACACTACCACATGCTAACATTAACATGTATACAATACCATGCTTATACTACCATGCTTACACTTCAATGTATACACTACCATGCTTACACTACCATGTATACACTACCATGTATACACTACCATGTATACACTACCATTCATTCATTCATTCATTCATATCTTTATTTCCTCCAAATTACAAAGGAGAGTTACATGAACATAATAATTAATTACAATGTATTAATAAAATGTGGAAAAAAAAAGTGTCATAGCATGTACAGCTGTACTCAGGCATGGGACAGTATGGAATGTCCATCATTAAATTTAGCCATGAAATATTGACCACATACGATCAATGTAATATACCATCAATATTATGAAGTCAATATGACAGACATGTAAAAGTTCTGTAAACTATGGTATTGGACCTCCGAGTAAAATACATAGTTTGATATCGTCACTAGATGAGTAGAAATAATTATATACCTCGATGCCATATGTATAAAACAAAGCATCCATTGCTTTGCTTCTAATTTCTTGTACATATATACAATGTATTAAGCAGTGTAGAGCTTCATTATTGTAAAATGACCCACATTTACTGCAGAGTTTATTAGCATTATAACTGCCCAGAGCAGAAATCATTTTAATGATATTTCTGCAGTGTCGTTTATATTTGTATTTGCATTTACTTATATGCCAAAATATGCTTTCACAGAAAGCTGGATGAATTTTAGCAAATAAGTAAAGGTCCGGATCACTGTTAACTCTATATAACCAGTGCTCAGTGAAAAATGCATTAACAGTCTGTTTTATTGTACTTTTCCATTTCAGACGTTTTGGATCTATACCATCGTCGTAATAAGAAAACAAATGATTAGTAAGCCCATATTTTTTAAGTATGAAGAAAATATCTGAAAAATATCCAGCCTGGTTACAGTTTGACAAGCAGAAACTACACAGCCGTTTTATAAAAATTACCTTAATAATGTTATTAGGTTTCAGAATGCAGAGTTGACCGAACAAGTTTAACTTACGTTTATCAATAATGCATTCCATATTTAATATTTGTAACATGCCTAAAACAATATCAGTTCTTGCAAATTTGTCTATGCCTTGAATTTTTTTTAAGCAAAATCTATGACATCTCTCTAGCTGTAGCAATTCTGATGATTTTAAGGAAAATAGTATTTCACAACCAAAAAGTCCTCCAGAAAGAACTATGGTGTCATACAGCTTTTTACATGTAAAGGGGTGAAACCCTTTTTCATTCAGACCAATTCTAAACAGAGACATGAATGATCCTCTTATCTTTGAACAGATATCTTTAACAATTTCGGCATTAGACATATACTTATTGCAAACAACACCTAAGTGAGTATAGTTTACAGTTTCATGTAAAGTGTGGCATCCGATTGACCATTTTCTAGTAGAATTTGAATAATCATGTTTGCTTTCGTTAAAAACAATGACAGAACATTTCTGTGGATTATACTCGAATATCCACTTTTTAGAATATAAATGACAAATATTTAATAATCGATCAAGACCTTTCTTCGACAAACTGAGTAAAACCATATCATCAGCTGAGGTAATGCATGGTATATTAGTATCCTGCATGACAAGACCGTACCGACTATTATCTAACGTACAGAGTAGTCCATTTATAAAACAAAGGTAGAAAAATGGTGAGCTCAGCCCCCCTTGTCTGGTCCCGACCGTCACGTTAAATGGATCTGATTTATATCCTCTGAACAGAACATATGATTCCGATTCATCATACAAACTAATTACAGACTTAAGGGTAGCAGTACTTACTCCCATTTCATGCAGTTTATGGAACAGTCCATTGTGCCAAACCTTATCGAATGCTTTTGTAATATATAAGAAGCAGGCATACAGCTTGCTTCCATTTTCTCTTGCATGGCAGATACATTCTTTCAGTAAGAAGGATGTCATTGTACAGCTCACAACCTTTTGAAATCCAAACTGTAAAGGGTTTAAGCTGACATTGATATCTGATTTGACAACATCTAAAAGTAAGGCCTCGTATAGTTTTAAAATAGCAGACGAGTAATAGCTCTATAATTGTTTGGGTCATCCTTCCTCTTTGTTCCACCTTTAAACAGTGTAACAATAAGACCAAATTTCATTTTTTTAGGAATATAGGAAAATTTAAACATGTAGTTGTACAGTTTCAGCAAAAAAGATCGAAGCGCTTTACCCCCATATATAACATGTTCATTATAAATAAAATCGTGTGAACATGCTTTATTTTTGCTCAGTGTAGAGACGGCTTTTGTGATGTCATCAATGATAAATCGACAGGCATTAGAAAAGCTGTCGCAATATTTAATATGTGACACATTTTCGTCTATTTTTTCTATGAAAGAATTATCGGCAGAATCCGGATCGGATCTAAAAGTATAAATATTACTGAAAAACACACCCCATTGTTTAGCGATTTACACTATCATGCTTACACTACCATCTTTACACTACCATGCTTTCACTACTATGGTTACACCACTATGTGTTCACTACCATGCTTACACTACCACATGCTAACATTAACATGTATACAATACCATGCTTATACTACCATGCTTACAGTACCATGCATACACTACCATGCTTACAGTACCATGTATACACTACCATGTATACACTATCATGCTTACAGTACCATGTATACACTACCATGTATACACTACCATGCTTACAGTACCATGTATACACTACCATGCTTACAGTACCATGTATACACTATCATGCTTACAGTACCATGTATACACTACCATGCTTACAGTACCATGTATACACTATCATGCTTACAGTACCATGTATACACTACCATGTATACACTACCATGCTTACAGTACCATGTATACACTATCATGCTTACAGTGCCATGCGTACAGTACCATGTATACACTATCATGCTTACAGTACCATGTATACACTATCATGCTTACAGTATCATGTATACACTACCATGTATACACTAGCATGCTTACACTACCATGCTTACAGTACCATGTATACACTACCATGCTTACAGTACCATGCTTACACTACCATGCTTATACTACCATGCTTACAGTACCATGTATACACTAACATGCTTACAGTACCATGTATACACTATCATGCTTACAGTACCATGTATACACTACCATGCTTACAGTACCATGTATACACTACCATGCTTACAGTACCATGTATACACTACCATGCTTACAGTCCCATGTATACACTACCATGCTTACAGTACAATGTATACACTACCATGCTTACAGTACCATGCATACACTACCATGCTTACAATACCATGTATACACTACCATGCTTACAGTACCATGCATACACTACCATGCTTACATTACCATGCATACACTAACATGCTTACAGTACCATGTATACACTACCATGTATACACTACCATGCTTACAGTACCATGTATACACTACCATGTATACACTACCGTGCATACACTACCATGCTTACAGTACCATGCTTACACTACCATGTATACACTACCATGCTTACACTACCATGCTTACAGTACCATGTATACACTACCATGCTTACAGTACCATGCTTACACTACCATGCTTATACTACCATGCTTACACTACCATGCTTACACTACCATGCTTATACTACCATGCTTACAGTACCATGCATACACTACCATGCTTACAGTACCATGTATAAACTATCATGCTTTCACTACCATGTATACACTACCATGTATACACTACCATGTATACACTACCATGTATACACTACCATGTATACACTACCATGTATACACTACCATGTATACACTACCATGTATACACTACCATGTATACACTACCATGCATACACTACCATGTATACACTACCACGCATATACTGCCATGTATTCACTACCATGTGTACACTACCACGTATACACTACTATGTATACACTACCATGTATACACTACCATGCGAACACTGCCATGTATACACTACCATGCATACACTACCATGCGAACACTCCCATGCGAACACTCCCATGCTTAAACTAATATGTGTTAACTACCATGCTTACACTTACATGATACACTACCATGATAAATGAATCAAGGACGCAAAAAGAATAACAATCCGAGTCACTGGAATTTAACCGCTCCAGTTTGGAGTCAAAAGGCCTAAATCATTGGATTATGGGACATTTGTTATGATCCATAAAAATAAATAAGCGTCTTTGAAGATAATCTACAGATCTCATCATTCGCCGTATCAGTGCTGAGATGAAACATATGTCGACCATTGGGATTTGAAAACGAAACCTTATGCAGGACAAAAATGTTGAACGGTGAACATGTATAGCTATACTCTTAGAAAACAATGTCGTTGAAGCCTACGTTCCCACATGTAGTTTCATGATGTATCTTAGGCATTTTACCCCCGAGCTATGATATTTTCATTTATAACCATTAATTATATTCTTACGTTTGTAGAGAGATTTTCCACATTTTGTTTACAGGTTTTCAAAGCCGTCTGCTTAAGAGTTGTTGTTTACCAGTCATAGTTAATAAAACACCAACTCCTGCCAGTCAGTCGTGGTGATATATATTGACCGAAGGTTTACGTACCTCCCGTCGTCCCAAGGAGGATACAAGGCCAGTACCATACTACCATTAAACAACAATGACGCGGGGTTCTATCTAACAACTTATTCGACCGACTTACTTGTAATCCAACTGGTACAAACGGGAAAGTTAATGCGACAAGACGTCTTCGTCGTTACCGACGCCGCCTATCAAAGGAAGGATCAACATGGTTGTCATAACTTTAACATATGGACGGATTTATAAGCCCTAAACTATAAGCTAATTGTTTTGTAACTGAAACCTTGTAACTCTTATCGCGCTCAATTCAATAAAACCTTCTTGCTAATATTTCTATGGGGTAGTAGTTAAGAGAAAATGATACCCCCCCCCCGATAAACCCAACAAATAATGTAGACTATATGTATATATATAGAACAGAGCAGAATATATATTTTATTTTCAATTTAAGCATAAACAGCTCATAGTTGATATTCACAAATATACATACAGAAATGGTTAAGAAGACAATGAAATAAATGAGAAATAGTAATTAATTAAGTTAAAATTCAGATTGATATGCACATGTATATAAACACACACATACCCGCAAATGTATATATATATAATATACATATACCGATACACAAACTTACATATACATATATATTAATTTCAATATGAAATTAATTTTTCAAGAAAGAAAGTGGGACTGTTAACGCCCGTCTAATAAGGATGCTTTTTTTTTTTTTCAAATAGAGAGGTTTCTCATCTTAAAAGCATTGAGGCAAAATGACGCCAAATTACATAAACATTTTATTCTTTCTGTGTTTAAGAGTTCTACTTGCACATTGTGCGTAATAGCGCGGTATGAGTTGTTTTCTTAATGCTTCATAGAACGGACAAACTAACAAAACATGGAACACTCATCCTCCAAATCATTTTAAATTACATAAGGTACAAACTCTTTGATTCATGTTTTCATGACGACCAGTTTCAATTCTTAATTTATGTGATGTCAGCCTAAGCTTAGATATAATATTTCTATATTTTGGAATAAATGTTAAAATGTCCAAATAGCTAGACCGTTCAAATGTTAATTTAAACTGTCTAAAAAGTGAAAGTGAATAATATTTGATATTTCCTTGCCATGAACATACATATGCTGTAGCAGAGGTACAAATAAATTAGTATTTACAGACTCTGGATACAACCACATCTCGCAAACTTTGGATGACCAGTTTAACACACTCTGCTAAATATCTTTTATCCAATGTCAACGTTCTGAGAATACAAATATTTGACTTTTCCTGGTATAATTTAGCTAGTACTTAACAATACGTATATATCTAGATATGTGTAAAGGATATCGTCAATTTCAGCGTATATAGCCAGAGAGGAAGTGCTGTTTTTTAACATTTAGTATCCATTTACAAAGCTTTTTGTGCACTATATTCTAGGTTTCAGTAGATAAATGTCTCCAGACTTCACAATTATAGTTTAAAAACAGACTTGACATGAGAATCAAATAGATCAAGCATGATATTAATAGTAACGTCCCAATTTGATTTGTGACATTAAATAAGGCGTTCATTGATCGCAACGCTTTGTCCTTTAATTCGTTTGTTGCTTGTACAAATGAGCCCCTGCAGGAGAACAAACAACCCAATATAGCTAAAACTTTCTACCATTTCAATGTTTTCACCTTGGTATGTCCATGTATAATCTTCTTTCAGATCACCCTTTTTTCCTAAAACCTATAATCTTTGTTTTTTTCCATATTTACAGTCAGGCTCCAATTTGTCACAATAACTCTTTAAGAAGTCAAGGTTCTCCTGCAAGTGCCTCCTTTGATTCTGCAAAATATTACTGCATCGTCAGCAAATATCAATAAAGATATAGATAGTTGTTCAATGGTCACCGCATCATTATTACAATGGTGAAAAGCATTTTCAATATCATTTAGAAAAAGGGAAAACATCATCGGGGAAGTTATTTCCCCTTGAAATAAACCGATCTCGCTGCTGAAATAATCAGAAAATGAATTCAAATGACTGACGTATAATTTGACTTCGTCCTACATTGAACGAATAATATAGGTTATTGCATCTATATGGGAAAATATGGTGTTGGACGAATTCCTTTGGCAAAGTGCTCGGGCAGAACCTCCGCGTCTCAACACAATAGTTTCCCATAATCATGCAATAACCTTTTTATGGTATAATTTGATATTTGCTAATTA
>JASEVX010000015.1:27121556-27236722 GCA_031761405.1 Serripes groenlandicus | reverse complement strand
ACACATACCTTAACGTATTCTAGTTCTACATTAATACACTTACCTTAACGTATCATAGTTCTACATTAATACACATACCTTAACGTATTCTAGTTCTACATTAATACACATACCTTAACGTATTCTAGTTCTACATTAATACACGTACCTTGACGTATTCTAGTTTTACATTAATACACGTACCTTAATGTATTCTAATTCTACATTAATACACGTACCTTGACGTATTCTAGTTCTCCATTAATACGCGTTGCTTAACGTATTCTAGTTCTGCATTAATACACGTACCTTAACGTATTCTAGTTCTACATTAATACACGTACCTTAACGTATTCTAGCGCTACATTAATACACGTACCTTAACGTATTCTAGTTCTACATTAATACACGTACCTTGACGTAATCTAGTTCTCGATTAATACAGGTTGCTTAACGTATTCTAGTTCTACATTAATACACGTACCTTGACGTAATCTAGTTCTCGATTTATACAGGTTGCTTAACGCATTCTAGTTCTACATTAATACACGTACCTTAACGTATTCTAGTTCTACATTAAGACACGTACCTTAAGGTATCCTAGTTCTGCATTAAGACACGTACCTTAACGTATCCTAGTTCTGCCATTAAAACACGTACCTTAACGTGTTCTAGTTCTGCATTAAGACACGTACCATAACGTATCTTAGTTCTACATTAATACACGTACCTTAACGTATTCTAGTTCTACATTAATACACGTACCTTGACGTAATCTAGTTCTCGATAATACAGGTTGCTTGACGCATTCTAGTTCTACATTAATACACGTACTTTAACGTATTCTAGTTCTACATTAATACACGTACCTTAACATATTCTAGTTCTGCATTAAAACACGTACCTTAACGTATCCTAGTTCTGCATTAAGACACGTACCTTAACGTATTCTAGTTCTACATTAATACACGTACTTTAACGTATCCTAGTTCTGCATTAAGACACGTACCTTAACGTATTATAGTTCTGCATTAAAACACGTACCATAACGTATCCTAGTTCTACATAAGTACACGTACAATAACGTTTTCTAGTTCTACATTAATACACGTACATTAACGTATCCTAGTTCTACATTAATACACGTACTTTAACGTATTTTAGTTCTACATTAATACACCTACCTTAATGTATCCTAGTTCTACATTAATACACGTACCATAACGTATCCTAGTTCTACAATAATACACATACCTTAACGTATTCTAGTTCTACATTAATACACATACCTTAACGTATACTAGTTCTACATTAATACACGTACCTTAACGTATTCTAGTTCTACATTAATACACGTACCTAAACGTATTCTAGTTCTACATTAATACACGTACCTTAACGTATTCTAGTTCTACATTAATACACGTACCTTAACGTATACTAGTTCTACATTAATACACGTACCTTAACGTATACTAGTTCTACATTAATACACGTACCTTAACGTATTCTAGTTCTACATTAATACACGTACCTAAACGTATTCTAGTTCTACATTAATACACATACCTTAACGTATACTAGTTCTACATTAATACACATACCTTAACGTATCCTAGTTCTACATTAATACACATACCTTAACGTATACTAGTTCTACATTAATACACGTACCTTAACGTATTCTAGTTCTACATTAATACACGTACCTAAACGTATTCTAGTTCTACATTAATACACGTTTCTTAACGTATCCTAGTTCTACATTAATAGACGTACCTTAACGTATTCTAGTTCTACATTAATACACGTACCTTAACGTATTCTAGTTCTACATTAATACACGTACCTAAACGTATTCTAGTTCTACATTAATACACGTTTCTTAACGTATCCTAGTTCTACATTAATAGACGTACCTTAACGTATTCTAGTTCTACATTAATACACGTACCTTAACGTATTCTAGTTCTACATAAATACACGTACCATAACGTATCCTAGTTCTACATAAATACACGTACCTTAACGTATACTAGTTCTACATTAATTAACATATTCTAGTTCAACATTAATACACGTTGCTTAACGTATCCTAGTTTTACATTAATACACGTACTTTAACGTATTCTAGTTCTCATTAATACACGTTCCATAGCGTATACTAGTTCTACATTAATACACTTACCTTAACGTATTATAGTTCACCATTAATACAAGTACTTTAACGTATCATAGTTCTACATTAATACACGTATCTTAACGTATCCTAGTTCTACATTGATACACGTACCATAACGTATTCTAGTTCTACATTAATACACGTACCTTAACGTATACTAGTTCTACATTAATACACGTACATTAACGTATTGTATTTCAACATTAATACACGTTGCTTAACGTATCCTAGTTTTACATTAATACATGTACTTTAACCTATTCTAGTTCTCATTAATACACGTTCCATAACGTATACTAGTTCTACATTAATACACGTACCTTAACGTATTCTAGTTCTACATTAATACACTTACCTTAACGTATTCTAGTTCTACATTAATACAAGTACTTTAATGTATCCTAGTTCTACATAAATACACGTACTTTAACGTATTATAGTTCTACATTAATACACTTACCTTAACGTATCCTAGTTCTATATTAATACACGTAATTTAACGTATTCTAGTTCTACATTAATACACGTACCTTAACGTATCCTAGTTCTCCATTAATACACGTATCTTAACGTATCCTAGTTCTACATTAATACACGTACCTTAACGTATTCTAGTTCTACATTAATACACGTACCTTAACGTATCCTAGTTCTCCATTAATACACGTATCTTAACGTATCCTAGTTCTACATTAATACACGTACCTTAACGTATTCTAGTTCTACATTAATACACGTACCTTAACGTATACTAGTTCTACATTAATACACGTACATTAACGTATTGTATTTCAACATTAATACACGTTGCTTAACGTATCCTAGTTTTACATTAATACACGTACTTTAACGTATACTAGTTCTACATTAATACACGTACATTAACGTATTGTATTTCAACATTAATACACGTTGCTTAACGTATCCTAGTTTTACATTAATACACGTACTTTAACGTATCCTAGTTCTACATTAATACACGTACTTTAACGTATTCTAGTTCTCATTAATACACGTTCCATAACGTATACTAGTTCTACATTAATACACTTACCTTAACGTATTCTAGTTCTACATTAATGCAAGTACTTTAACGTATCCTAGTTCTACATAAATACACGTATCTTAACGTATCCTAGTTCTACATAAATACACGTACCTTAACGTATTCTAGTTCTACATTAATACACTTACCTTAACGTATTATAGTTCTACATTAATACACGTACCTTAACGTATACTAGTTCTACATTAATACACGTACATTAACGTATTATATTTCAACATTAATACACGTTGCTTAACGTATCCTAGTTTTACATTAATATACGTACTTTAACGTATACTAGTTCTACATTAATACACGTACCATAACGTTTTCTAGTTCTACATTAATACACGTACTTTAACGTATACTAGTTCTACATTAATACACGTACATTAACGTATTGTATTTCAACATTAATACACGTTGCTTAACGTATTTTAGTTTTACATTAATACACGTACTTTAACGTATACTAGTTCTACATTAATACACGAACATTAACGTATTGTATTTCAACATTAATACACGTTGCTTAACGTATCCTAGTTTTACATTAATACACGTACCTTAACGTATTCTGGTTCTCATTAATACACGTTCCATAACGTATTCTAGTTCTACATTAATACACGTACCTTAACGTATACTAGTTCTACATTAATACAATTACTTTAACGTATCCTAGTTCTACATAAATACACGTCTGTTAATGTATCTAAGTTCTACATTAGTACACCTAGCTTAACGTATTCTAGTTCTACATTAATACACCTACCTTAACGTATTCTAGTTCTACATTAATACACCTACCTTAACGTATTCTAGTTCTACATCAATACACGTACCTTAAAATATTCTAGTTATACATTAATACACGTACCTTGACGTATTCTAGTTCTTCATTAATTCACCTACCTTAACGTATCCTAGTTCTACATAAATACAAGTACCATAACGTATTCTAGTTCTACATTAATACAAGTACTTTAACGTATCCTAGTTCTACATAAATACACGTACTTTAACGTATTCTAGTTCTACATTAATACACTTACCTTAACGTATCCTAGTTCTATATTAATACACTTACCTTAACGTATCCTAGTTCTATATTAATACACGTACCTTAACGTAATATAGTTCTACATTAATACACGTACTTTAACGTGTTCTAGTTCTACACAAATTTATGTTTGCAATGTAGGCTATATTTACCCTTTCTCTCTGTACAGACACTTTTTGACGCCTCTACAACATACGCATTTTGAAAACATTGTGATAAAAGGATAACTGGCTCGTAATGATTTTTCTTTGTTGTCACAATTATTTAACTCTTTTGATTTATAATACATTCATTTTGTTTGCCAAGATATTTTTTATTTTAATCGTCTACCGCGGATTTGTTGCAATTGGGAAAGGGCCATGGCGAACTACAATTTATTTTGTACTTCATAGTTCATGAGCTGATACATTTAGTAAATGATAAGCTAAGGAATCATACTAATCAAATGATCATTCATAACGTACATAAAACCAAAATACACATTATTGATGGTAATAAAACCTCCATCGGTTCTATGGGAAACATATGTGTCGCATTGGGCGAAAAGGGGCCGTGTTTTATCTTCGTTACGGCGTCACATATATGGGATTAGACTACGTGGGGCTACATTACAGCGGTCTTGTCGCTGATGGTCTTAATGCAAAATAAAACATAATCTGGACAACGTTACCAGAAAAGTGACTTTCGGAGGTTCGACCTTTTCCTACAGACAATAAATCTACATCAGACCACTTTGAAACATCTGGGCTAACACTGTGAAAGACTCTATAATCGAAGGGCTAATAATCAAATAGAGTTGAAATCATTGTGTCAAAAGGAGAAGTTGCTCAAAGTGTTTTCAAAAAAAGTTGTCAACTGAAGAGGAGAAAAAACAGTGTTAACTCTTTCTCTGCTGAATTTCACAAAGTCGACTCTTCCATGTGACAAACCAATGCCGAATTTCACAAAGTCAACTCTTCCATGTGACAAACCAATACCATGTTCACAAAGTAGACTCTTCCATGTGACAAACCAATACCATGTTCACAAAGTCGACTCTTCCATGTGACAAACCAATGCCGAATTTCACAAAGTCGACTCTTCCATGTGACAAACCAATGCCGAATTTCACAAAGTCGACTCTTCCATGTGACAAACCAATGCCGAATTTCACAAAGTCGACTCTTCCATGTGACAAACCAATGCCAATTTCAGGAGAGACATTTCGTCACGAGCCGTCTCACCTGAATCTGAACTGTTTGCAAAAGGCTTTAATTGCATTTGGCCCTCGGCTCCCCTAAACAAAAAAACACGTCCCCACGGCCCTTCGCTCCCCTCCATACACCCCCTCGTCCCCACGGCCCTCGGCTCCCCTCAAAACACCCCCACGTCCCCACATCCTCAGCACCCCCCAAAACACCCCCTCGTCCCCACGGCCCTCGGCTCCCCGCAAAACACCCACACGTCCCTACGGCCCTTCGCTCCCCTCCATACACCCCGTCGTCCCGGGGCCCTCCGCTCCCCTTAAAATACCCCCTCATCCCCTATGGTCCTCGGCTCCCCTAAAAAAACAAACTCGTCCCCACGGCCCTCGGCTCCCCTCAAAACACTCCCTCGTCACCCACGGCCCTCGTCCCCACGGCCCTCCGCTCCCTTCCATACACCCTCTCGTCCCGACGGCCCTCCGCTCCCCTTAAAACACCCCTCGTCCCCACGGCCCTCCGCTCCCTTCCATACACCCTCTCGTCCCGACGGCCCTCCGCTCCCCTTAAAACACCCCTCGTCCCCACGGCCCTTCGCTCCCCTCAAAACACCCTCGTCCAGATGGCTTTCCGCTCCCCTGAAAGCAACCCTTGCCCCTCTGCGCTTTTCAAAACAAAACAAAAACAAATCATCATTAAAAAACGCGGAAGAAACGCGAAAGAAAAACAAAAAAAACTAAAACAAAATATAAGCAAAGAAACAAAAACGATATGTATGTATACAGCAAACACATCCTCGTAATGCCTCACTGTTGATGCAGTACGACCCATGTTGACATGACACGGCTAATAGTAAACAGTCACCCTTAACTTACAAGTGCATCATTTATTGGAGTCAAACTTCAAAGCGGACGTTCACCTCTCAAAGAGAAAACGGTTCTTAGAGGGCGTTGATGTCGCATTTTCCCGTAGTTAAATAGGATTTATAGGATTCCCCCTTTAATTGTGTTGTTTATAGGTCATCTTTTGAGACATCCATAATAACTATAGATTGCTTAAGACGAGCGTGTTCTCCCGTTGCCACGGTGTGTTAAACTCTATTCAATAATATATTACTTTCCTTTGTAGATGTTTTCTAAGTAATCTGCTGCAGAATTGTTGTTTGTGGTAAAGGGTTGATTCAGACCACATCGAGAACCAAGGTTGGATTGTTATCTATTAAAGATGACTTTCCAAAGATCGAAATTATTTATTTAACATCAATTGAGGGACAAAGTTTCAGCTTCTATAGTTATTATAAGTGGTCATGGTGGAGTGGTCATGGTGGAGTGGTCATGGTGGAGTGGTCATGGTGGAGTGGTCATGGTGGAGTGGTCATGGTGGAGTGGTCATGGTGGAGTGGTCATGGTGGAGTGATCATGGTGGAGGGGTCATGGTGGAGGGGTCATGTTGGAGTGGTCATGGTGCAGTGGTGGAGTGGTCGTGGTGGAGTGGTCATGGTAGAGTGGTCATGGTGGAGTGGTCATGGTGCAGTGGTCGTGGTGGAGTGGTCATGGTGGAGTGGTCATGGTGGAGTGGTCATGGTCATGGTGGAGTGGTCATTGTGGAGTGCACATATCCTAGCATAGTACTGGTTTATTTTTCAGGGGATCATGAATACGCGAACTGTTGCTCTGATATAATTGAAATAGTGTTGAAAACGGCGTTAAAGCCCCTAAAAGATAAATAACAAAGATTTGATTTGAGATTGTTAATTAGTATTGGTTTCTTCCTTTTTTATCGTTTGGACTATCGATCTAATGTGCAATTGTTTGGCATATGCGACAGTTCCGTTTGCAGGTGGAATTCTTGAATATCCATTAATCAAGTTTACTTAGGATCAATAAACCAGATTAACCAGTTTAACCAATGTGAAAGACAGAAGTGCAGTGGTAGAGCGTCGTAACAAAGGTCCCGGGTTCGAATCCCGTAATGAGTAGGTTCTGTCTTTCTGATTGTCCAATCAAACGGCGCGGTACTGCTTATGATCGAACCAGACCAGAGCCTACATAGGGTTAGAGGGCAAGATAAAGATTTTAGAAATTTCCAAAACCTCCCTTATCTAGAGCCATGTTTCAAATTAGCAGACGATTATCGTAAATATTAATCATAATGACGATTATCGTAAACATTGATCATAATGACGATTATCGTAAAGATTGATCATAATGAGGATTATCGTAAATGTTGATCATAATGAGGATTATCGTAAACATTGATCATATTGACGATTATCGTAAACATTGATCATAATGACGATTATCGTAAACATTGATCATAATGAGGATTATCGTAAACATTGATCATAATGACGATTATCGTAAATATTGATCATAATGAGGATTATCGTAAACATTTATCATAATGACGATTATCGTAAACATTGATCATAATGAGGATTATCGTAAACATTGATCATAATGACGATTATCGTAAACATTGATCATAATGAGGATTATCGTAAACATTGATCATAATGACGATTATCGTAAATACTGATCATAATGACAATTATCGTAAACATTGATCATAATGAGGATTATCGTAAACATTGACCATACGACTAGAAGACGATTATCGTAAATATTGATCATAATGAGGATTATCGTAAACATTGATCATAATGACGATTATCGTAAACATTGATCATAATGACGATTATCGTAAACATTGATCATAATGACGATTATGGTAAACATTGATCATAATGACGATTATCGTAAATACTGATCATAATGACAATTATCGTAAACATTGATCATAATGAGAATTATCGTTAACATTGATCATACGACTAGAAGACGATTATCGTAAACATTGATCATAATGACGATTATCGTAAACATTGAGCATACGACTAGAAGACGATTATCGTAAACATTGATCATACTGACGATTATCGTAAATATTGATCATAATGACGATTATCGTAAAACATTGATCATACGATTAGAAGACGATTATCGTAAACATTGATCATACTGACGATTATCGTAAATATTGATCATAATGAGGATTATCGTAAACATTGATCATAATGACGATTATGGTAAACATTGATCATACTGACGATTATCGTAAATATTGATCATAATCAGGATTATCGTAAATATTGATCATACGACTAGCCGACGATTATCGTAAAACACTGATCATGATGACGATTATCGTAATCATTGATTATAATGACGATTATCGTAAACATTGATCATAACGACGATTGTCGTAAACATTGATCATGATGACGATTATCGTAAACATTGATCATAATGACGATTATCGTAAACATTGATTATACGACTAGAAGATGATTATCGTAAACATTGATCATAATGATGATTATCGTAAATATTGATCATAATGAGGAGTATCGTAAACATTGATCATAATGACGATTATGGTAAACATTGATCATAATGAGGATTATCGTAAACATTGATCATAATGACGATTATCGTAAACATTGATCATAATGACGATTATGGTAAACATTGATCATAATGACGATTATGGTAAACATCGATCATAATGAGGATTATCGTAAACATTGATCATAATGACGATTATCGTAAACGTTGATCATAATGACGATTATCGTAAACATTGATCATAATGACGATTATGGTAAACATTGATCATAATGAGGATTATCGTAAACATTGATCATAATGACGATTATCGTAAACATTGATCATTATGACGATTATCGTAAACATCGATCAAAATGACGATTATCGTAAACATTGATCATAATGAGGATTATCGTAAACATTGATCATAATGAGGATTATCGTAAACATTGATTATAATGAGGATTATCGTAAACATTGATTAGAAGACTAGAAGACGATTATCGTAAACATCGATCAAAATGACGATAATCGTAAACATTGATCATAATGAGGATTATCGTAAACATTGATCATAATGACGATTATCGTAAACATTGATCATAATGAGGATTATCGTAAACATTGATCATAATGACGATTATCGTAAACATTGATCATACTGACGATTATCGTAAATATTGATTATAATGCCGATTATCGTAAATATTGATCATAATGACGATTATGGTAAACATTGATCATAATGATGATTATCGTAAATATTGATCATAATGAGGAGTATCGTAAACATTTATCATAATGACGATTATCGTAAACATTGATCATAATGAGGATTATCGAAAATATTGATCATAATGAGGAGTATCGTAAACATTTATCATAATGACGATTATCGTAAACATTGATCATAATGAGGATTATCGTAAACATTGATCATAATGACGATTATCGTAAACATTGATCATAATGAGGATTATCGTAAACATTGATCATAATGACGATTATCGTAAATACTGATCATAATGACAATTATCGTAAACATTGATCATAATGAGGATTATCGTAAACATTGACCATACGACTAGAAGACGATTATCGTAAATATTGATCATAATGAGGATTATCGTAAACATTGATCATAATGACGATTATCGTAAACATTGATCATAATGACGATTATCGTAAACATTGATCATAATGACGATTATGGTAAACATTGATCATAATGACGATTATCGTAAATACTGATCATAATGACAATTATCGTAAACATTGATCATAATGAGAATTATCGTTAACATTGATCATACGACTAGAAGACGATTATCGTAAACATTGATCATAATGACGATTATCGTAAACATTGAGCATACGACTAGAAGACGATTATCGTAAACATTGATCATACTGACGATTATCGTAAATATTGATCATAATGACGATTATCGTAAAACATTGATCATACGACTAGAAGACGATTATCGTAAACATTGATCATACTGACGATTATCGTAAATATTGATCATAATGAGGATTATCGTAAACATTGATCATAATGACGATTATGGTAAACATTGATCATACTGACGATTATCGTAAATATTGATCATAATCAGGATTATCGTAAATATTGATCATACGACTAGCCGACGATTATCGTAAACACTGATCATGATGACGATTATCGTAATCATTGATTATAATGACGATTATCGTAAACATTGATCATAACGACGATTGTCGTAAACATTGATCATGATGACGATTATCGTAAACGTTGATCATAATGACGATTATCGTAAACATTGATCATGATGACGATTATCGTAAACATTGATCATAATGACGATTATCGTAAACGTTGATCATAATGACGATTATCGTAAACATTGATCATAATGACGATTATGGTAAACATTGATCATAATGAGGATTATCGTAAACATTGATCATAATGACGATTATCGTAAACATTGATCATTATGACGATTATCGTAAACATCGATCAAAATGACGATTATCGTAAACATTGATCATAATGACGATTATCGTAAACATTGATCATAATGACGATTATGGTAAACATTGATCATAATGAGGATTATCGTAAACATTGATCATAATGACGATTATCGTAAACATTGATCATTATGACGATTATCGTAAACATCGATCAAAATGACGATTATCGTAAACATTGATCATAATGAGGATTATCGTAAACATTGATCATAATGAGGATTATCGTAAACATTGATTATAATGAGGATTATCGTAAACATTGATTAGAAGACTAGAAGACGATTATCGTAAACATCGATCAAAATGACGATAATCGTAAACATTGATCATAATGAGGTTTATCGTAAACATTGATCATAATGACGATTATCGTAAATATTGATTATAATGCCGATTATCGTAAATATTGATCATAATGACGATTATGGTAAACATTGATCATAATGATGATTATCGTAAATATTGATCATAATGAGGAGTATCGTAAACATTTATCATAATGACGATTATCGTAAACATTGATCATAATGAGGATTATCGTAAATATTGATCATAATGAGGAGTATCGTAAACATTTATCATAATGACGATTATCGTAAACATTGATCATAATGAGGATTATCGTAAACATTGATCATAATGACGATTATCGTAAACATTGATCATAATGAGGATTATCGTAAACATTGATCATAATGACGATTATCGTAAATACTGATCATAATGACAATTATCGTAAACATTGATCATAATGAGGATTATCGTAAACATTGACCATACGACTAGAAGACGATTATCGTAAATATTGATCATAATGACAATTATCGTAAATATTGATCATAATGAGGATTATCGTAAACATTGATCATAATGACGATTATCGTAAACATTGATCATAATGACGATTATCGTAAACATTGATCATAATGACGATTATGGTAAACATTGATCATAATGACGATTATCGTAAATACTGATCATAATGACAATTATCGTAAACATTGATCATAATGAGAATTATCGTTAACATTGATCATACGACTAGAAGACGATTATCGTAAACATTGATCATAATGACGATTATCGTAAACATTGAGCATACGACTAGAAGACGATTATCGTAAACATTGATCATACTGACGATTATCGTAAATATTGATCATAATGACGATTATCGTAAAACATTGATCATACGACTAGAAGACGATTATCGTAAACATTGATCATACTGACGATTATCGTAAATATTGATCATAATGAGGATTATCGTAAACATTGATCATAATGACGATTATGGTAAACATTGATCATACTGACGATTATCGTAAATATTGATCATAATCAGGATTATCGTAAATATTGATCATACGACTAGCCGACGATTATCGTAAACACTGATCATGATGACGATTATCGTAATCATTGATTATAATGACGATTATCGTAAACATTGATCATAACGACGATTGTCGTAAACATTGATCATGATGACGATTATCGTAAACATTGATCATAATGACGATTATCGTAAACATTGATTATACGACTAGAAGATGATTATCGTAAACATTGATCATAATGATGATTATCGTAAATATTGATCATAATGAGGAGTATCGTAAACATTGATCATAATGACGATTATGGTAAACATTGATCATAATGAGGATTATCGTAAACATTGATCATAATGACGATTATCGTAAACATTGATCATAATGACGATTATGGTAAACATTGATCATAATGACGATTATGGTAAACATCGATCATAATGAGGATTATCGTAAACATTGATCATAATGACGATTATCGTAAACGTTGATCATAATGACGATTATCGTAAACATTGATCATAATGACGATTATGGTAAACATTGATCATAATGAGGATTATCGTAAACATTGATCATAATGACGATTATCGTAAACATTGATCATTATGACGATTATCGTAAACATCGATCAAAATGACGATTATCGTAAACATTGATCATAATGAGGATTATCGTAAACATTGATCATAATGAGGATTATCGTAAACATTGATTATAATGAGGATTATCGTAAACATTGATTAGAAGACTAGAAGACGATTATCGTAAACATCGATCAAAATGACGATAATCGTAAACATTGATCATAATGAGGATTATCGTAAACATTGATCATAATGACGATTATCGTAAACATTGATCATAATGAGGATTATCGTAAACATTGATCATAATGACGATTATCGTAAACATTGATCATACTGACGATTATCGTAAATATTGATTATAATGCCGATTATCGTAAATATTGATCATAATGACGATTATGGTAAACATTGATCATAATGACGATTATCGTAAACATTGATCATAATGACGATTATCGTAAATATTGATCATAATGTGCAATTTCTCCTTCACTGCAAATTTATTAAAAAAATAAATCTTTCGTTTACAAAGATCTTAAGTCATTTTTACCAGATGTTTTCGAAGTCGTCTGCTGCAGATTTGATGAATATACACGTGGGAAAGGGTTTATAGATGTACAAGGGCCCATCCAAAACGTCATTATGCATTAATACAGCTGAATAATTCAGAACACAGGTACCATCAGAAAAGTTAACCGTTCTTCACAATTAGATGCCATTTGAGATGTCTACAGCAGACGGCTTTTTGCGTCTGCCTGAAGTAATCGGCATTGGAAGTAATTATGATTGATGAAGAAGAAATATCTCAAAATGAACAATTTCCCTTTGTGCCACTGAGTGTCCCACTCTATTCAATACTATTTCTTTATTTATAGAGAATGTTATACATGTTTCACAATATGTTTAAACTTTCCCACATACAGACGCTTTCTGATACCTTTGCAGCAGACAACCTTTGAAATCCTAGTGGCAAGAGGAGAAATTGCCATTTCTCCGTTTGCCATAATTTCCTCAACTTTATTCAATAATCAAACTATCATTTATAGAGATTTTTTATATTTTGGATTTGATAATTTAGAATTCGCCTGCTGCAGATTGACTGTATGTTCGAAGGGTAATAATCGCCATGCAGCTGTAAACTGTTACATGTGGGCAATTATAAAAGTGTCATTGAAACATTCTAAACATTACGGATACCCGGTTCGAACGTTTCTCTGGTATTCTATTCGATTTTCCCTCCAACATTCACGCATGCTATAGTTTGATGCGGAATTATGACACATTACCTCGCAAACAGCTACACCCAATAATCAAACAGTATGCGGATTAGCGCCACACTAAACCCCCATATGCGCCACGTGCATCCAATAAAAACAGCATTGCAAACGATATGGGTGCACACATGTAACACTTATATACCAAACATGTCCAACTACTGATGAGGCTCCTTCAGCGATAAAGGACCTTTCGGAACCCGTGTGCGGAATAACTTAACCCTTTCCAACATACAACACATGTGCAGCAGACGAATATTGAAACAACTTGACACAACTATGGAAACTCTCCTTAAATGAAAGAACACATATGTAATATATGTAATAAAGAACACATATGTAATAAAGTTGAGAACTTGTTCATTATGAGCAATTTCTCATTTTACCACACTGTTTTCAAAGGTCGTCTGCTTTATAGGCGTCAGAAAGGTTGTCTGCTGTAGAGGCGTCAGAAAGGTTGTCTGCTGTAGAGGCGTCAGAAAGGTTGTCTGCTGTAGAGGCGTCAGAAAGGTTGTCTGCTGTAAAGGCGTCAGAAAGGTTGTCTGCTGTAGAGGCGTCAGAAAGGTTGTCTTCTGTAGAGGCGTCAGAAAGCGTTTGCACATGGGGTAGGGTTTAATAAGCATATTAGTAAAACAAGTTGGGTTACACTGTTGATATGTCATCAGAAGTCATTACCATGAGTTTAGAGTGTTTAAACAATGTTGCCAAAGGAAAAGTTGTTTATTACGAGCAATTTATCCTTTAGCTAAAATGTTTTCAAAAGAAGTCTGCTACAAATGCGTCAAAATATGTCTTGATGTAGTAAATGATTAAAACGGAAAATTCACTGTCTCTCTAAGTGTTTCATATCTGATACATATCATGTACGAGACATGTAGTATTATACTATTGTTGTACGATGTTAGAGGAAAGTAGAGTGTTCTGATTGTATAGCACGGGTGTTTGTTGTATCGTGCAATGTCATTAACACCTAGCACGTGATCACGAGTATTTAACTGTTACGGTCAATTCGAGACAATAAACTCTCTAAAGTAGTTAATTCTGCACGGCGAGGTTTAACAAATTAATCACAGTCAGTCGAGACAATAGTCAGATACAATGTGCGCATTAGTATGTAACGAGGTATTTTGGTCTGATTTTATGATTTGTTTTATCCTTGACTCAAAATAAAGAACTGCAGTCGTGATAACATATTCCTAATGAAAAGCATTTTGTTTATATTTCAATACCCACAAAAACGAAAAGGTTTTTAAATCATTTACAAGAAAAGTATCAAGAGTCAAAATTCAATCGTAGTAACCTGCCAAACTTTCATAAACCATCAATTAACGATGGCTTTATCTACAATAAATATTAGTGTTTCAATTATTTAAAGTTCATTGTAATTATTAGCCTTCATTGTACACGGTTCTGGGATTCGGATGCTATATTTATAAATATGCCCCAAAACGTCTAAGCGATTGCGTGTGCATATAACGACTACGTGAAGACTACTCATATCACCTAATATATACAGTCAAACATATAACGAATACGTGAAGACTACTCATATCACCTAATATATACAGTCAAACATATAACGAATACGTGAAGACTACTCATATCACCTAATATATACAGTCAAACATGTAACGAATACGTGAAGACTACTCATATCACCTAATATATACAGTCAAACATATAACGACTACGTGAAGACTACTCATATCACCTAATATATACAGTCAAACATATAACGACTACGTGAAGACTACTCATATCACCTAATATATACAGTCAAACATATAACGAATACGTGAAGACTACTCATATCACCTAATATATACAGTCAAACATATAACGACTACGTGAAGACTACTCATATCACCTAATATATACAGTCAAACATGTAACGAATACGTGAAGACTACTCATATCACCTAATATATACAGTCAAACATATAACGAATACGTGAAGACTACTCATATCACCTAATATATACAGTCAAACATATAACGACTACGTGAAGACTACTCATATCACCTAATATATACAGTCAAACATATAACGAATACGTGAAGACTACTCATATCACCTAATATATACAGTCAAACATGTAACGAATACGTGAAGACTACTCATATCACCTAATATATACAGTCAAACATGTAACGACTACGTGAAGACTACTCATATCACCTAATATATACAGTCAAACATATAACGACTACGTGAAGACTACTCATATCACCTAATATATACAGTCAAACATATAACGACTACGTGAAGACTGCTCATATCACCTAATATATCAGTCAAACATGTATTAGCGGTAACCTCTGTAAGCAGCCAACTTGGTTTTCGCAACCGTTCGATCATTAATCAAAACAGCAATGTTCGCTTCTAAGTCATACATTAATTAAGGGAGATTCTGAGACAAAGTGTCTATTTAAATCACACAGTACACGTGTGCCCTTTCATCAGCACAAATTGCTTTAAGGTCTGATTTCGCAGAGCACGATTTATATATGTTCACTGTAAACTGATCGTTTAACGTAATTCGTATTCGATCAGTGACAAGAGATGTATTAAGTTTGTAATCCGTGTTCGATCCGTGACAAGAGATGTATTTAGTTTGTTCTATGTAAACTGATCGTTTAACATAATCCGTGTTCGATCAGTGACAAGAGATGTGTTTAGTTTGTTCTATGTAAACTGATCGTTTAACATAATCCGTGTTCGATCAGTGACAAGAGATGTATTTAGTTTGTTCTATATAAACTGATCGTTTAACGTAATCCGTGTTCGATCAGTGCCAAGAGATGTATTTAGTTTGTTCAATGTAAGCTGGTCCTTTAACGTGATCCGTATTCGATCAGTGACAAGAGATGTACTTAGTTTGTTTTATGTAAACTGATCGTTTAACGTAATCCGTGTTCGATCAGTGCCAAGAGATGTATTTAGTTTGTTCTATAAAACTGATCCTTTAACGTAATCAGTGTTCGATCCGTGACAAGAGATGTATTTAGTTTGTTCTATGTTAACTGATCCTTTAACATAATCCGTGTTCGATCAGTGACAAGAGATGTACTTAATTTGTTCTATATAAACTGATCGTTTAACGTAATCCGTGTTCGATCAGTGCCAAGAGATGTATTTAGTTTGTTCAATGTAAGCTGGTCCTTTAACGTAATCCGTGTTCGATCCGTGACAAGAGATGTATTTAGTTTGTTCTATGTAAATTGATCGTTTAACGTAATCCATGTTCGATCATTGACAAGAGATGAATTTAGTTTGTGATCCGTGTTCGATCAGTGCAAAGAGATGTATTTAATTTGTTCTATATAAACTGATCGTTTAACGTAATCCGTGTTCGATCAGTGCCAAGAGATGTATTTAGTTTGTTCAATGTAAGCTGGTCCTTTAACGTAATCCGTGTTCGATCCGTGACAAGAGATGTATTAAATTTGTTCTATGCAAATTGATCGTTTAACGTAATCCATGCTCGATCAGTGACAAGAGATCAATTTAGTTTGTAATCCGTGTTCGATCAGTGCAAAGAGATATATTTAGTCTGTTCAATGTAAGCTGGTCCTTTAACGTAATCCGTGTTCGATCCGTGAAAAGAGATGTATTTAGTTTGTTCTATGTAAACTGATCGTTTAACGTAATCCATGTTCGATCAGTGACACGAGATGTACTTAGTTTGTTCTATGTAAACTGATACTTTAACGTAATCAGTGTTCGATCCGTGACAAGAGATGTATTTAGTTTGTTCTACGTAAACTGATCGTTTAACGTAATCCGTGTTCGATCAGTGCCAAGAGATGTATTTAGTTTGTTCAATGTAAGCTGGTCCTTTAACGTAATCCGTGTTCGATCTGTGACAAGAGATGTTTTTAGGTTGTTCTATGTAAACTGATCGTTTAACGTAATCCATGTTCAATCAGTGACAAGAGATGAATTTAGTTTGTAATCCGTGTTCGATCAGTGACAAGAGATGAATTTAGTTTGTAATCCGTGTTCGATCAGTGACAAGAGATGAATTTAGTTTGTAATCCGTGTTCGATCAGTGACAAGAGATGTATTTAGTTTATTCTATGTAAACTGATCGTTTAAGATAATCCGTGTTCGATCAGTGACAAGACATGCATTTAGTTTGTTCTATGTAAACTGATCCTTTAACATAATCCGTTTTCGATCAGTGACAAGAGATGTATTTAGTTTGTTCTATGAAAACTGATCCTTTAACATAATCCGTGTTCGATCAGTGATAAGAGATGTATTTAGTTTGTTCTATGTAAACTGATCCTTAAACATAATCCGTGTTCGATCAGTGACAAGAGATGTACTTAGTTTGTTCTATGTAAACTGATCGTTTAACTTAATCCGTGTTCGATCAGTGACAAGAGATGTATTTAATTTGTTCTATATAAACTGATCGTTTAACGTAATCCGTGTTCGATCAGTGCCAAGAGATGTATTTAGTTTGTTCAATGTAAGCTGGTCCTTTAACGTAATCCGTGTTCAATCCGTGACAAGAGATGTATTTAGTTTGTTCTATGTAAACTGATCGTTTAACGTAATCCATGTTCGATCAGTGACAAGAGATGAATTTAGTTTGTAATCCGTGTTCGATCAGTGCCAAGAGATGTATTTAGTTTGTTCAATGTAAGCTGGTCCTTTAACATAATCCGTGTTCGATCCGTGAAAAGAGATGTATTTAGTTTGTTCTATGTAAATTGATCGTTTAACGTAATCCGTATTCGATCAGTGCCAAGATATGTATTTAGTTTGTGTAATGTAAGCTGGTCCTTTAACGTAATCCGTGTTCGATCCGTGACAAGAGATGTATTTAGGTTGTTCTATGTAAACTGATCGTTTAACGTAATCCATGTTCGATCAGTGACAAGAGATGAATTTAGTTTGTAATCCGTGTTCGATCAGTGACAAGAGATGTATTTAGTTTGTTCAATGTAAACTGATCGTTTAACATAATCCGTGTTCGATCAGTAACAAGACATGTATTTAGTTTGTTCTATGTAAACTGATCCTTTAACATAATCCGTTTTCGATCAGTGACAAGAGATGTACTTAGTTTGTTCTATGTAAACTGATCGTTTAACGTAATCCATGTTCGATCAGTGACACGAGATGTACTTAATTTGTTCTATGTAAACTGATCCTTTAACGTAATCAGTGTTCGATACGTGACAAAAGATGTATATAGTTTGTTCTATATAAACTGATCGTTTAACGTAATCCGTATTCGATCAGTGCCAAGAGATGTATTTAGTTTGTTCAATGTAAGCTGGTCCTTTAACGTAATCCGTGTTCGATCCGTGACAAGATATGTATTTAGGTTGTTCTATGTAAATGGATCGTTTAACGTTATCCATGTTCGATCAGTGACAAGAGATGAATTTAGTTTGTAATCCGTGTTCGATCAGTGACAAGAGATGTATTAAGTTTGTTCTATGTAAACTGATCCTTTAACATAATCCGTTTTTGATCAGTGACAAGAGATGTGTGTAGTTTGTTCTATGACAACTGATCCTTTAACATAATCCGTGTTCGATCAGTGATAAGAGATGTATTTAGTTTGTTCTACGTAAACTGATCGTTTAACGTAATCCGTGTTCGATCAGTGCCAAGAGATGTATTTAGTTTGTTCAATGTAAGCTGGTCCTTTAACGTAATCCGTGTTCGATCTGTGACAAGAGATGTTTTTAGGTTGTTCTATGTAAACTGATCGTTTAACGTAATCCATGTTCGATCAGTGACAAGAGATGAATTTAGTTTGTAATCCGTGTTCGATCAGTGACAAGAGATGAATTTAGTTTGTAATCCGTGTTCGATCAGTGACAAGAGATGTATTTAGTTTATTCTATGTAAACTGATCGTTTAAGATAATCCGTGTTCGATCAGTGACAAGACATGCATTTAGTTTGTTCTATGTAAACTGATCCTTTAACATAATCCGTTTTCGATCAGTGACAAGAGATGTATTTAGTTTGTTCTATGAAAACTGATCCTTTAACATAATCCGTGTTCGATCAGTGATAAGAGATGTATTTAGTTTGTTCTATGTAAACTGATCCTTAAACATAATCCGTGTTCGATCAGTGACAAGAGATGTACTTAGTTTGTTCTATGTAAACTGATCGTTTAACTTAATCCGTGTTCGATCAGTGACAAGAGATGTATTTAATTTGTTCTATATAAACTGATCGTTTAACGTAATCCGTGTTCGATCAGTGCCAAGAGATGTATTTAGTTTGTTCAATGTAAGCTGGTCCTTTAACGTAATCCGTGTTCAATCCGTGACAAGAGATGTATTTAGTTTGTTCTATGTAAACTGATCGTTTAACGTAATCCATGTTCGATCCGTGACAAGAGATGAATTTAGTTTGTAATCCGTGTTCGATCAGTGTCAAGAGATGTATTTAGTTTGTTCAATGTAAGCTGGTCCTTTAACATAATCCGTGTTCGATCCGTGAAAAGAGATGTATTTAGTTTGTTCTATGTAAATTGATCGTTTAACGTAATCCGTATTCGATCAGTGCCAAGAGATGTATTTAGTTTGTGTAATGTAAGCTGGTCCTTTAACGTAATCCGTGTTCGATCCGTGACAAGAGATGTATTTAGGTTGTTCTATGTAAACTGATCGTTTAACGTAATCCATGTTCGATCAGTGACAAGAGATGAATTTAGTTTGTAATCCGTGTTCGATCAGTGACAAGAGATGTATTTAGTTTGTTCAATGTAAACTGATCGTTTAACATAATCCGTGTTCGATCAGTAACAAGACATGTATTTAGTTTGTTCTATGTAAACTGATCCTTTAACATAATCCGTTTTCGATCAGTGACAAGAGATGTACTTAGTTTGTTCTATGTAAACTGATCGTTTAACGTAATCCATGTTCGATCAGTGACACGAGATGTACTTAATTTGTTCTATGTAAACTGATCCTTTAACGTAATCAGTGTTCGATACGTGACAAAAGATGTATATAGTTTGTTCTATATAAACTGATCGTTTAACGTAATCCGTATTCGATCAGTGCCAAGAGATGTATTTAGTTTGTTCAATGTAAGCTGGTCCTTTAACGTAATCCGTGTTCGATCCGTGACAAGATATGTATTTAGGTTGTTCTATGTAAATGGATCGTTTAACGTTATCCATGTTCGATCAGTGACAAGAGATGAATTTAGTTTGTAATCCGTGTTCGATCAGTGACAAGAGATGTATTAAGTTTGTTCTATGTAAACTGATCCTTTAACATAATCCGTTTTTGATCAGTGACAAGAGATGTGTGTAGTTTGTTCTATGAAAACTGATCCTTTAACATAATCCGTGTTCGATCAGTGATAAGAGATGTATTTAGTTTGTTCTATGTAAACTGATCCTTTAACATAATCCGTGTTCGATCAGTGACAAGAGATGTACTTAGTTTGTTCTATGTAAACTGATCGTTTAACTTAATCCGTGTTCGATACGTGACAAGAGATGTATTTAATTTGTTCTTTATAAACTGATCGTTTAACGTAATCCGTGTTCGATCAGTGACAAGAGATGAATTTAGTTTGTAATCCGTGTTCGATCAGTGACAAGAGATGTATTTAGTTTGTTCTATGTAAACTGATCGTTTAACGTAATCCGTGTTCGATCAGTGCCAAGAGATGTATTTAGTTTGTTCAATGTAAGCTGGTCCTTTAACGTAATCCGTGCTCGATCCGTGACAAGAGATGTATTTAGTTTGTTCTATGTAAACTGATCGTTAAACGTAATCCATGTTCGATCAGTGACAAGAGATGAATTTAGTTTGTAATCCGTGTTCGATCAGTGACAAGAGATGTATTTAGTTTGTTCTATGTAAACTGATGGTTTAACATAATCCGTGTTCGATCAGTGACAAGAGATGTATCGTTTAACGTAATCCATTTTCGATCAGTGACAAGAGATGAATTTAGTTTGTAATCCGTGTTCGATCAGTGACAAGAGATGTATTTAGTTTGTTCTATGTAAACTGATCCTTTAACATAATCCGTTTTTGATCAGTGACAAGAGATGTATGTAGTTTGTTCTATGTAAACTGATCCTTTAACATAATCCGTGTTCGATCAGTGACAAGAGATGTACTTAGTTTGCTCTATGTAAACTGATCGTTTAACTTAATCCGTGTTCGATACGTGACAAGAGATGTATTTAATTTGTTCTATATAAACTGATCGTTTAACGTAATCCGTGTTCGATCAGTGACAAGAGATGTATTTAGTTTGTTCTATGTAAACTGATCATTTAACATAATCCGTATTCGATCAGTGACAAGAGATGTACTTAGTTTGTTCTATGTAAACTGATCATTTAACGTAATCCTTGTTCGATCAGTGACAAGAGATGTACTTAGTTTGTTCTATGTAAACTGATCGTTTAACGTAATCCGTGTTCGATCCGTGACAAGAGATGTATTTAATTTGTTCTATATAAACTGATCGTTTAACGTAATCCGTGTTCGATCAGTGCCAAGAGATGTATTTAGTTTGTTCAATGTAAGCTGGTCCTTTAACGTAATCCGTGTTCGATCCGTGACAAGAGATGTATTTAGTTTGTTCTATATAAACTGATCGTTTAACGTAATCCATGTTTGATCAGTGACAAGAGATGAATTTAGTTTGTAATCCGTGTTCGATCAGTGACAGGAGATGTATTTAGTTTGTTTTATGTAAACTGATCGTTTAACATAATCCGTGTTCGATCAGTGACAAGAGATGTATTTAGTTTGTTCTATGTAAACTGATCCTTTAACATAATCCGTGTTAGATCAGTGACAATATATGTACTTAGTTTGTTCTATGTAAACTGATCGTTTAACGTAATCAATGTTCGATCCGTGACAAGAGATGTATTTAATTTGTTCTATGTAAACTGATCGTTTAACGTAATCCGTGTTCGATCAGTGACAAGAGATGTATTTAGTTTGTTCAATGTAAGCTGGTCCTTTAACGTAATCCGTGTTCGATCAGTGACAAGAGATGTATTTAGTGCGTACTATGTAAACTGATCGTTTAACGTAATCCGTGTTCGATCATTGACAAGAGATGTATTTAATTTGTTCTAACACACTGATCCTTTAACGTAATCCGTGTTTGATCCGTTATAAGAGATGTATTTAGTTTGTATTCCGTGTTCGATCCGTGACAAGAGATGTATTTAATTTGTAATCCGTGTTCGATCCGTGACAAGAGATGTATTTAATTTGTAATCCGTGTTCGATCCGCGAGAAGAGCCCGAACAAAATGAATTATTTCTTCTTTTGCAACAATATTATCGAATGCCGTCATGAATTTTAATAATAAAAATAATTAATGATAATAATAATAATCATAATAATAATCGTGCTCACCAACCTCAGCCTGTTCGTTCGTTCTAATCCATCTCAGTATGTTCGTTCGTGCTCACCCATCTCAGTCTGTTCGTTCGTGCTCATCAGACTGTTCGTTCGTGCTCACTTATGTCAGACTAATAGTTCATGCTCACCCATCTCAGCCTGTACATTCGTGCTAAACCATCTCAGCCTGTTCGGTCGTGCTAAACCATCTCAGCATGTTCGGTCGTGCTCACCATCTCAGCTTGTTCGTTCGTGCTCTCCCATTTCAGTCTGTTCGTTCGTTTAAACAACCTCATCCTTTTCGTTCGTGCTCACCCATCTCAGCATGTTCGTTCGTGCTCACCTATCTCAGCCTGTATGTTCGTGCTCACCCATCTCAGCCTGTTCGTTCGTGCACACCCATCTCAGCCTGTACGTTCGTGCTCTACCATCTCAGCATGTACGTTCGTGCTCACCCATCATAGCCTGTACGTTTTTGCTCACCGATCTGAGCCTGTTCGTTCGTGCTCACTCATCTCAGCCTGTACGTTCGTGCTAACCCATCTCAGCCTGTTAGTTCGTGCTTACCAATATCAGCATGTACGTTCGTACTCACCCATCTCAGCCTGTTCGTTAGTGCGCACCCATCTCAGCCTGTACGTTCGTGATCACCCATCTCAGCCTGTACGTTCGTGCACCCCCCATATCAGCCGGTACGTTCGTGCTCCCCATCTCAGCCTGTACGTTCGTGCTCACCCATCTCAGCCTGTACGTTCGTGCTCACCCATATCAGCCTGTTCATTCGTGCTCACCTATCTCAGCCTGTCCTTTCGTGCTAAGCTATCTCAGCTTGTTCGTTCGTGCTCACCCATCTCAGCCTGTACGCTCGTGCTCACCCATCTCATCCTGTACGTTCGTGCTCACCCATTTTATCCTGTACGTTCGTGCTCACCCATATCAGCCTGTTCATTCGTGCTCACCTATCTCAGCCTGTCCCTTCGTGCTAAGCTATATAAGCTTGTTCGTTCGTGCTCACCCATCCCAGCCTGTACATTCGTGCTTACCCATCTCATCATGTACGTACATGCTCACCCATCTCATCATGTACGTTCGTGCTCACCCATCTCATCCTGTACGTTCGTGCTCACCCATCTCATCATGTACGCTCGTGCTCACCCATCTCATCCTGTTCGTTGTGCTCACTTATCTCATCCTGTACGTTCGTGCTCACCCATCTCATCCTGTACGTTCGTGCTCACCCATCTCATCCTGTACGTTCGAGCTCACCCATCTGAGCCATTTCGTTCGTGCTCACTCATCTCATCCTGTACGTTCGTGCTCACCCATCTCATCCTGTACGTTGGTGCTCACCCATCTCATCCTGTACGTTCGTGCTCACCCATCATTACGCAAGATCAAAACTTGCAATGCTTATCAAGTTATGATACCTCTTTTTGGAAATATGTAGTCCACATACCTGCAATTATTACTTTCCTTGTCGGCCATTTTGATAGGAAAAACTGATAAGCATATATATTTAAAAAGATATGTGACAAACTTGAATTCATGTACTAAGGAATTTGAGTTTGACTACCACATTTCGTTATATGTGATTATATAGGCTTCTTGGTTATATTGTTTTTCTACATGTTGATTCTATTTGATCGTTCTCTTCTCAACATATTGAAAACGTGCCAATTCAACTGGCGGTCAGAGAAGATAAAACGTGTATCTCTAGGAAGTATACATATTGAGTGGTATGAGTGGTATGAGTGGTATGACATATTGAGTGGTATGAGTGGTATGACATATTGAGTGGTATGAGTGGTATGACATATTGAGTGGTATGAGTGGTATGACATATTGAGTGGTATGAGTGGTATGACATATTGAGTGGTATGAGTGGTATGACATATTGAGTGGTATGAGTGGTATGACATATTGAGTGGTATGACATATTGAGTGGTATGAGTGGTATGACATATTGAGTGGTATGAGTGGTATGACATATTGAGTGGTATGAGTGGTATGACATATTGAGTGTTATGAGTGGTATGAGTGGTATGCGTGTTATGAGTGGTATGACATATTGAGTGGTATGAGTGGTATGACATATTGAGTGGTATGAGTGGTATGACATATTGAGTGGTATGAGTGGTATGACATATTGAGTGGTATGAGTGGTATGACATATTGAGTGGTATGACATATTGAGTGGTATGAGTGGTATGACATATTGAGTGGTATGAGTGGTATGACATATTGAGTGGTATGAGTGGTATGAGTGGTATGAGTGGTATGAGTGTTAATATTCTCATTAACTGTATCCTCACGATATAAACACACACTATATGAGCCGTCCCGCGATAAAACCATCATGGTGGACTCCGCGTAAAGTATCGACCCGGATCAGCCTAAGCATGACACGCAGGTTGAACCGGATAGACACTTTTCGCCTACTGTGGATTTTCTTTTCAGGAATCATTGCTCTATACCTCTATCCACCTGAGACGGAATGAGTCGACCCGGATTAGCGTCGATACATTAAGCAGAGTCCATAATGTTGGTTTTCCCGCGGGACGGCTCAATTATGCTACTATATGTTTAACCCTTTTCCTCGCTCAAAACCTGCAGCAGACGACTTTGAGAACATCTAGACAGAACTATGAATCATCTCTATAATTAAAAGTATCCTGGGCAATATATCCTTTTGCCACAACAGTTTTAAAATTCGTTTGCTGCAGAGACATCATAATGCGTCTATATGTGGGAAAGGGTTCATTTACCCTTCTCCGGAGTTAAGAAACTCGTCCCTCCATCATGAGGTCACACTATATTGGCATAATTATAGGAAACAAAGTAGGTCCGCCTCTGGAGCGAGAGTCCGGGTTTTTATTGCCGGTCTGGACCAGTGCAGTAGAATAAGTAGTCCATGACAGGATACTTAGATTTTGTTTAAGTAAGTGCATACAAGAGAAAGTTGATGCAACGCATCAATGTCGCCGGAATCCATACTGCAGTGATGCATAACACTTACATTATAGTAGTTGAAAAAACAGTGAAAATGTATTATAACTTGCATTGTCAACGAAGTGAATGTCCTTCATTGAAATATAATTATGCTGTGAAAAGAACCTGCTGAGAGTGTGTCAGATATACAGCAGGTTAGAAACTGTGTCTCAGTTTCTGGCTCCATTAGGCAGAGTATAGGGTATTTTTTTGCTTAGTGCAGACAACCACCATCTTGTCACAGCAGGTTTGAGGTCATGAATCAGGGCAACATGAGCAACTTTAATCTCATCAAAATATCAAGTATTTCAGCACCAAGCCTATACACCTCCAGTCAGATTTTATTCTGTTCATTGTGGAAAAAGCTCCCTCGCATGATACATTAGCCAAATATCACACAGAACCAATCCCAAATAATACAGGAGCATGGTGTTCTGGTGAAGATTGCATCGATAAATGAGATTTAAGCTGATGTTCAAAAGCTAAATATGAAAAAAATATGAAGAAAAATCCAGCACTGTACACTGTGGACCTTGAGTTAAACCAAATACAGAAAAGTAATTCATGAAAACTGATGAGCTATTGTTTTTTAACCGGAAACAGGAATCTAGAGTATGATTCTCGATTCCTGCTTGGAATCATTTTAAATTATTTTCCTGCTAGGATCGGATGTTTTGAAAACTAATATAAATGTGGACATATAAATCGTACACTGCCCTGTTTCAGTGACTGACCTAAATCAGTGACCTTGTTTTTTTTTTGCATATGCTCTTCAATTTGAAGAGTTCTATGGTATCGATGTTTGTTGTGGTCTCAAGTTTTAACATATAAACACAGAAATGATTTTTTTGGATAGGTCACAGCCCATTTTATCATGTAGAGGGTGTGCTTTAAGTGCAAAAACATTTCTTCTATCTTCGTAGTGAATACAACTTTGGAAAATCCAAAATATACACGTGACCATTCCAGCTAATCGTATTTGCGATATGTAAATTAAAACTAATTTTAGACTTCCGAAAGCCCAAATGTATGCGGTAACCATTTGTTGAATACGCATGCCCACGAGACATGTTTCGATTCTAAACTTCCGCTCATATTGCAAAACATACTCCCAGCCACTCGGTAAATCTCGAAAATTCACTGTAATCACCGTGATTTGTCAAAGAAATAACCCTGTAAAAGATCGACGATTAGAAATGCATATTTCTCGGCACAAAAATTTCACTCGCAAAAATATGCTGGTGCCTGAAATCTCACCTCACTATTTGAAATTTTGCACATGCGAGCTTGAATTCGTGACATGTGATCAACAGTTTTAGCTTAGAAACAGTTCATATTTTAGATATACATGGATAAACATTATTAAATGCATTCTTCACAAATCAAGACATCTCTATGAAAATGAAAAAAACATTCAGTAAGTTAAAATTGCTATTAAATCTATTATACAAATTAGACTGTGCGACGTAAAGGTTTGTAGTTATCGCCTTTTGATTACATGTAGTATATGAACATAAAGTATCTCAGTCTAGCTAATAGAATTTGTCTTCGTATATAAAACAAAAAAACATAAAAGCGAGTCAAAATAAAGAAACTGCACATACTTAAAACATCGGAATATTTATTTCATTTTAGATGTGTCATAACTTAGTGTTTTTAAACAAACGCAATTGTAATATGTTCAAAACATTTAAATTTGTTTTTTTCTAATAATAATTTCTCCTCCCATGTCATTTCCGAAAAGCTATTTAAAATAGAAGTCGCGGGCTTCTGCCTGGCGACTAATAAGGATAATCAGAGGTTGTTTACGCAGTGCATATCAGGATAAGTAGATGTTGCTTAAGTAGTCATAGTAGGATGAGTAGGTATTGTTTCAGTTGTAAAGGTAGATGTTGTTTAAGTAGTGCATTGCTGGATAAGTAGATGCGGTTTAAGTAGTGCATAGCATCATTATAAGTAGGTAGTGTGTAAGTAGTGCATATCAGGATAAGTAGATGTTGTTTAAGTAGTGCATTGCAGGACGAGTAGATGTTTTTTATATAGTGTATTTTAGTAAAGATAGATGTTGATTAAGTAGTGTATATCAGGATAAGTATATGCTGTTTAAGTAGCGCATTGCAGATGTTTTTTATATAGTGTATTTTAGTAAAGATAGATGTTGTTTAAGTAGTGTATATAAGTATAAGTAGATGGTGTGTAAATAGTGTATTGCAGGATAAGTGGATCGATGTTGTTTAAGTAGTGCATTGCCGGATAAGTCGATGTTGTTTGAATAGTGCATATAAGGATAAACTGATGTCATTTAAGTAGTTCATATCAGGATAAGTAGATGTTGTTTAATTAGTGCATAGCAGGGTAAGAAGATGTTGTTTAAGTAGTGAATACCAGGATAGGTAGATGGTATTTAATAAGTGCAGAGCAGAATGATTTGATGTTGTTTAAGTAGTGCATAGCAGGATAATCAGATGTTGTTTAAGTAGTGCATAGCAGGCTGATCAGATGTTGTTTAAGTAGTGCACAGCAGGATAATCAGATGTTGTTTAAGTAGTGCATAGCAGGATAATCAGATGTTGTTTAAGTAGTGCATAGCAGGATAATCAGATGTTGTTTAAGTAGTGCATAGCAGGCTGATCAGATGTTGTTTAAGTAGTGCACAGCAGGATGATCAGATATTGTTAAAGTAGTGTATAGCAGGATGATCAGATGTTGTTTAAGTAGTGTATAGCAGGATGATCAGATGTTGTTTAAGTAGTGTATAGCAGGATAATCAGATGTTGTTTAAGTAGTGTATAGCAGGATAATCAGATGTTGTTAAAGTACTGCACAGCAGGATAATCAGATGTTGTTAAAGTAGTGTATAGCAGGATAATCAGTAGTGTATAGTAGGATTATCAGATATTGTTTAAGTAGTGTATAGCAGGATGATCAGTAGTGTATAGCAGGATTATCAGATGTTGTTTAAGTAGTGTATAGCAGGACGATCAGTAGTGTATAGCAGGATTATCAGATGTTGTTTAAGTAGTGTATAGCAGGATAATCAGATGTTGTTTAAGTAGTGTATAGCAGGATAATCAGATGTTGTTTAAGTAGTGCATATCAGGATAATCAGATGTTGTTTAAGTAGTGCATAGCAGGATAATCAGATGTTGTTTAAGTAGTGCATAGCAGGATAATCAGATGTTGTTTAAGTAGTGCATAGCAGGATAATCAGATGTTGTTTAAGTAGTGCATAGCAGGCTGATCAGATGTTGTTTAAGTAGTGCACAGCAGGATGATCAGATATTGTTAAAGTAGTGTATAGCAGGATAATCAGATGTTGTTTAAGTAGTGCATAGCAGGATAATCAGATGTTGTTTAAGTAGTGCATAGCAGGATAATCAGATGTTGTTTAAGTAGTGCATAGCAGGCTGATCAGATGTTGTTTAAGTAGTGCACAGCAGGATGATCAGATATTGTTAAAGTAGTGTATAGCAGGATGATCAGATGTTGTTTAAGTAGTGTATAGCAGGATAATCAGATGTTGTTTAAGTAGTGTATAGCAGGATAATCAGATGTTGTTAAAGTACTGCACAGCAGGATAATCAGATGTTGTTAAAGTAGTGTATAGCAGGATAATCAGTAGTGTATAGTAGGATTATCAGATATTGTTTAAGTAGTGTATAGCAGGATGATCAGTAGTGTATAGCAGGATTATCAGATGTTGTTTAAGTAGTGTATAGCAGGACGATCAGTAGTGTATAGCAGAATTATCAGATGTTGTTTAAGTAGTGTATAGCAGGATAATCAGATGTTGTTTAAGTAGTGTATAGCAGGATAATCAGATGTTGTTAAAGTACTGCACAGCAGGATAATCAGATGTTGTTAAAGTAGTGTATAGCAGGATAATCAGATGTTGTTAAAGTAGTGTATAGCAGGATAATCAGATGTTGTTTAAGTAGTGTATAGCAGGATAATCAGATGTTGTTTAAGTAATGCACAGCAGGATGATCAGATGTTGTTAAAGTAGTGCACAGCATGATGATCAGATGTTGTTTAAGTAGTGTATAGCAGGATAATCAGATGTTGTTAAAGTAGTGCACAGCAGGATGATCAGATGTTGTTTAAGTAGTGTATAGCAGGATAAATAGAAGTTGGTGAAGGCAAACCGTGTGTGAATCTCTTTAACTGAAAGCAGTTAACGAGCAAATTCTTGTTTTACCACAATGATTTCTAAAAGTGTCTTAAATGCGTCAAAATGAATTTGAGGCCGTAATGTATCCTCTTACATTAAGAGACACTTTTGACTGTTGACATGTTTTATTACTGGCAGAAACATGACGGTATTAGAAAAGCGGGTTTCTGTCTCGATTTGTAGAATGAGGAGAAATTTCCGCTTGTTTAATATATCCAGTATGACATTGTATCAGTGGGAAGGTGTCTCGATTCTAGGAGCTTTCGTTAGATTTATAATCAGAACAAAATATAAAGTCATCTTGAAAATGTCTTGTTGGTTATTGATGCTTACACAATGTAGATCATTTAAATTGTCCTTAATGTTTTTCAGATGAGTAAATTGTATTTATAATTGACCCACACACTGAGTGTAATAATTGGTTTTACTGGGGCTCCTGTACACACTGTGGATTTATGAACTTTACATGTCTTCTACTTGTCCCAGCGAGTCAGTCGGACTGTTAACTTCTCTTTAAGTCTTCGGAATGACACAGACGGGGATCGAACATGCGACCTCCTGCATTCGAGGCAGACGCTCTGCCACTGCACCAACGTTATGTGTAAACCGGTTTGGTCGATTCGCTTGCTTGATATCAACTGTAACGGTATATTCTTGAGAAGAGTCCAATCAAGCATGGATCGGCTTTCTTTCTATCACATAAAGCGTGAATATAACCTAGGTTCGCTGTCCACATTCTTCACACCCACATACATAATATACGTCTTTACTAGGGCGGATCTGTTTCGACTGACTGACACGTGCAGACAGGAATGATATACGTCTTTACTAAGGCGGATCTGTTTCGACTGACTGACACGTGCAGACAGGAATGATATACGTCTTTACTAAGGCGGATCTGTTTTGACTGACCAACACGTGCAGACAGGAATGATATACGTCTTTACTAAGGCGGATCTGTTTTGACTGACCGACACGTGCAGACAGGAATGATATACGTCTTTACTAAGGCGGATCTGTTTTGACTGACCGACACGTGCAGACAGGAACGATGTATGTCTTTACTAGGGCGGATCTGTTTTGACTGACCGACACGTGCAGACAGGAATGATATATGTCTTTACTAAGGCGGATCTGTGTTGACTGACCGACACGTGCAGACAGGAATGATATACGTCATTACTAAGGCGGATCTGTTTTGACTGACCGACACGTGCAGACAGGAATGATATACGTCTTTACTAAGGCGGATCTGTTTTGACTGACCCACACGTGCAGACAGGAATGATATATGTCTTTACTAAGGCGGATCTGTTTTGACTGACCGACACGTGCAGACAGGAATGATATACGTCTTTACTAAGGCGGATCTGTTTTGACTGACCGACACGTGCAGACAGGAATGATATACGTCTTTACTAAGGCGGATCTGTTTTGACTGACCGACACGTGCAGACAGGAATGATATATGTCTTTACTAAGGCGGATCTGTTTTGACTGACCGACACGTGCAGACAGGAATGATATATGTCTTTACTAAGGCGGATCTGTGTTGACTGACCGACACGTGCAGACAGGAATGATATACGTCTTTACTAATGCGGATCTGTTTCGACTGACAGACACGTGCAGACAGGAATGATATATGTCTTTACTAAGGCGGATCTGTTTTGACTGACCGACACGTGCAGACAGGAATGATATACGTCATTACTAGGGCGGATCTGTTTTGACTGACCGACATGTGCAGACAGGAATGATATACGTCATTACTAGGGCGGATCTGTTTCGACTGACTGACACGTGCAAACAGGAATGATATATGTCTTTACTAAGGCGGATCTGTTTTGACTGACCGACACGTGCAGACAGGAATGATATACGTCTTTACTAAGGCGGATCTGTTTTGACTGACCGACACGTACAGACAGGAATGATATATGTCTTTACTAAGGCGGATCTGTTTTGACTGACCGACACGTACAGACAGGAATGATATATGTCTTTACTAGTACTAGATCCACCTTAGTAAAGACGTATATCATTCCTGTCTGCACGTGTCGGTCAGTCAAAACAGATCCACCCTAGTAATGACGTATATCATTCCTGTCTGCACGTGTCAGTCAGTCAAAACAGATCCATCCACCTTAGTAAAGACATATATCATTCCTGTCTGCACGTGTCGGTCAGTCAAAACAGATCCGCCCTAGTAAAGACGTAAATGATTCCTTTCTGCACGTGTCAGTCAGTCAAAACAGATCCATCCACCTTAGTAAAGACATATATCATTCCTGTCTGCACGTGTCGGTCAGTCAAAACAGATCCGCCCTAGTAAAGACGTAAATGATTCCTTTCTGCACGTGTCAGTTAGTCAAAACAGATCCGCCCTAGTAAAGACGTAAATCATTCCTTTCTGCACGTGTCAGTCAGTCAAAACAGATCCGCCCTAGGGCGGATCTGTTTTGACTGACGGACACGTGCAGACAGGAATGATATACGTCTTTACTAGGGCGGATCTGTTTTGACTGACGGACACGTGCAGACAGGAACCATGTTCGGATGACGCGGTTAACTATGACAAATAAATGTCAGGGGTTTAGTGTTTCAAGTTGATTTCTAATTGAAATGAAATTGCTGCTATTTATGGGGAACTTCAAGATAACTATTCATTGATCTGGTATTGAGAGTTCAATCCATTGAAAAAGAGTTATACAAATGCACCATTTTACCGTCAATGTCCTCTGTTCTGAAAGGAATTCGAAAGGGAAAACTGAACTGTAATTCCCTGAAGTAGACTCTTCAATGTTCACAATCGGGTGATTTTCAAGTTTTAAGATTTTAGAAAAATTATTATAATTTGGAGTCAAATTATGCAGATTTCGTAACGAGCTGGCGAAACTGAAGTTGACCTGTTTGCAAAAAAACTCAACATTGCCTTCTACGGTGATGGAGTAAAAAACCGATACAGTGTTGGCAAAATTGTCGGGAAAGAAACAATTTCTCGGTTTGAGCTGGTCTTCCATTTCCAACAATGGTGCACTAAAACGTGTCACATATCGAAGTTTGTATCAGGGATGTGGTTGATTAATGGTCAGTTCACATAACGTATTTTACCTTGAGTTTAAAGACATTTTACTACGGTATTTCAGTTATAACACGAAGGTCAGTTCACGTATTTTACCTGGAGTATAAAGACATTTTTCTACGGTATTTCAGTTATATAACGACGGTCAGTTCACGTAATTTACCTGGAGTTTAAAGACATTTTTCAACGGTATTTCAGTTATAACACGACGGTCAGTTCACGTATTTTACCTGAAGTTTAAAGACATTTTTCTACGGTATTTCAGATATAACACGACGGTCAGTTCACGTAATTTACCTGGAGTTTAAAGACATTTTTCTACGGTATTTCAGTTATAACACGACGGTCAGTTCACGTATTTTACCTGAAGTTTAAAGACATTTTTCTACGGTATTTCAGTTATAACACGACGGTCAGTTCACGTAATTTACCTGGTGTATAAAGACATTTTTCTACGGTATTTCAGATATAACACGACGGTCAGTTCACGTAATATACCTGGAGTTTAAAGACATTTGTCTACGGTATTTCAGTTATAACACGACGGTCAGTTCACGTAATTTACCTGGAGTATAAAGACATTTTTCTACGGTATTTCAGATATAACACGACGGTCAGTTCACGTAATTTACCTGGAGTTTAAAGACATTTGTCTACGGTATTTCAGTTATAACACGACGGTCAGTTCACGTAATTTACCTAGAGTATAAAGACATTTTTCTACGGTATTTCAGATATAACACGACGGTCAGTTCACGTAATTTACCTGGAGTTTAAAGACATTTTTCTACGGTATTTCAGTTATAACACGACGGTCAGTTCACGTAATTTACCTGGAGTATAAAGACATTTTTCTACGGTATTTCAGATATAACACGACGGTCAGTTCACGTAATTTACCTGGAGTTTAAAGACATTTTTCTACGGTATTTCAGTTATAACACGACGGTCAGTTCACGTAATTTACCTGGAGTATAAAGACATTTTTCTACGGTATTTCAGTTATAACACGACGGTCAGTTCACGTAATTTACCTGGAGTATAAAGACATTTTTCTACGGTATTTCAGATATAACACGACGGTCAGTTCACGTAATTTACCTGGAGTTTAAAGACATTTTTCTACGGTATTTCAGTTATAACACGGCAGTCAGATCATCTTACGTATGTATGTCTCCTTTCTTTCTCGCACAGTACACCAACCACCATTCTTCCACGATAACTGACTATCTGACTTGGTTTGTTTACCTAGGGATTATGTCTTAGTGAAATGTCACCGAAATAATGATGAAAATAGCGTAAAACACCAAATTAACGGAAATATTTAGTCATCTCAATTACTGTACGCTTTGTGCACGTGAGTTTACAATATCACGACGAAGTGATAGGTCATTCATGTAGTTAAGTTAACTACCTATGTGAATGTTATATCCGTCACCATGGTGTCGGCCTCGGGAACGAGAAACCTAGATTTGATTCCCGATCCAGTCATACAAAATACTTTAGAAATTGCAGTAAGGGATCGCTCCATAAGCGCTTATGGCTGCGGGTATTGCATCGATATCCGAATTAATTATACCGATAAAACAAATATTTATATTTAACTAAGGAAACATTGTTATATATCCGTAAAGGTGGCGAAACAGCATGCTACATGTGCATTGTTAATGATGCGAAATAAGATGATAAGCAATTATTGTAAATGATGTACTATGTTATCTAATGCAGAATTATTGAACTCGAGATGTGTTAATGAGCTGATTTCTGTGATATCCTAGAGCGTATGGAATATCTACGACATTCACCTGGAATTGATCATAATCTTAGTAGAAACTAATACTTTCTTTATCAGAAATCAGAAATAAAGAAGAAAAAATAACACTAATGTTGATTCAGATCAGCAAGTGAATCCGCACACTCTGATCTGGCCTTACACTGTCCGCCAATTAGTCGAAGAATGCTTCAAGAAACGTCCCTAAACGCAGAGACAAAGATATTTGAATTTGATGAGATTGTCTGAACTATCAAGTTCGCTAGACAACATTGGAGTTTGTCCGTTGGGGATTTCAGTTGTGTATTGTTCAAATACCAAGTTCAACACCTTTTGTATGCTTATAGGATGAACATTGTCTACCCTTTCCCACAATGTTTTCAAATTTCGAGTGATGTGAAAAAAACAAAATTGGAGCAGGGTTAACAATGTTCAGATATAACCAGAAACTATGTCTTTTTGTGAATACTTAAACCAATAATTAAAATATTGTGTAAATTATGACAAATGTACTTCTACAGCAAGAATTAGCCCGCGGTGGTTATTTGGCACACACGTATCTTTGGTCGTATATCCCTGTCATACAGGTGCATTATACTACAGTGTATTAAAATATTAACCCTTTCACTGCTCGAATGAATTTTGTGAAACATGTCACATCTGTGCCACCGACAGAGAGCCAGGCAAGTCGTCGCATCCACGCTACCTGAGCAGGATCTATAGGCTGCCGAACTCAACATGTTCATCATGATATTTGCAAAGCTGGACGAATCCATCTAAGAATTCCGCATTGTCTGGGTTAACTCGACCTCTGTGTACAGAATCAGTAATCAGTATTTGTAACACAATTGAAATAAAGGACGAATGCCATCTTTTTCCAGTGTGTTCGTCACACTCATATTTCTTTATTCGTCCAAACATGTACAAATGTATTACTATACTTTACAATAGAAATAAGCAAACACTTGTACATCTTGCAAAATATTTTAATTAAGGGCGCCTCTATCGGGCGAAAACGTATCGAATGTTATGTTAATAAAGGTAGATATAATATCAAACTGATAATTGTTATATAAACATGACTGAACAAATAGTGAACTAACAATGTGCACTATTGGTTTATAATGGATCACATTTACGTAGGTTTTGAAAAATTGATGGTTTATACTGTTATTCCATGTGCATATTGACGACATATTAATATTTATACAGACATTAAGTGTTTCTACAAAGATCATTTAATAAGTTATGCATAATAACGTCATATTTAAGTGTTGTTATGCTTTGTTATTTTGGTCGAAAATGCGTGTGTTGAGCAAGAAATATTCGTCACAATGGAAGTAAGTACAGTTGGGTACAAATGTGCGTCTGTGCGTGCGTACCTTTGTTTGTGCGAGGGTGCGTTTATCCGTTTATCCGTGAACTGCGTCAAAGTATGTCAGACATATAACTGTTAAATGCGTGATATAACTTTTGAAAATTGTTCATTTTGATAAGAGGCCGTATTACGTAAAAGATCACACTTTCTCACAAGTATAGTCATGTTGATGTATCAGATACACACAACACCCTTTCTCACACACATAGTCATGTTGTTATATCAGATACACACTACACCCTTTCTCACACACATAGTCATGTTGTTATATCAGATACACACTACACCCTTTCTCACACACATAGTCATGTTGTTATATCAGATACACACTACACCCTTTCTCACACACATAGTCATGTTGATGTATCAGATACACACAACACCCTTTCTCACACACATAGTCATGTTGATGTATCAGATACACACTACACCCTTTCTCACACTCATAGTCATGTTGATGTATCAGATACACTACACTTTCTCACACTCATAGTCATGTTGATATATCAGATACACACTACACCCTTTCTCACACACATAGTCATGTTGATGTATCAGATACACACTACACCCTTTCTCACACACATAGTCATGTTGATATATCAGATATACACTACACCCTTTCTCACACTCATAGTCATGTTGATATATCAGATACACACTACACCCTTTCTCACACTCATAGTCATGTTGATGTATCAGATACACACAACACCCTTTCTCACACACATAGTCATGTTGATGTATCAGATACACACTACACCCTTTCTCACACACATAGTCATGTTGATATATCAGATACACACGACACCCTTTCTCACACTCATAGTCATGTTGATGTATCAGATATACACTACACACTTTCTCACACACATAGTCATGTTGATATATCAGATACACACGACACCCTTTCCCACACTCATAGTCATATTGATGTATCAGATACACACTACACCCTTTCTCACACACATAGTCATGTTGATATATCAGATACACACTACACCCTTTCTCACACTCATAGTCATGTTGATGTATCAGATACACACTACACCCTTTCTCACACACATAGTCATGTTGATGTATCAGATATACACTACACCCTTTCTCACACACATAGTCATGTTGTTATATCAGATACACACTACACCCTTTCTCACACACATAGTCATGTTGATATATCAGATACACACTACACCCTTTCTCACACACATAGTCATGTTGATATATCAGATATACACTACACCCTTTCTCAAACATATAGTCATGTTGATATATCAGATACACACTACACCCTTTCTCACACACATAGTCATATTAATGTATCAGATACACACTACACCCTTTCTCACACACATAGTCATGTTGATATATCAGATACACACTACAACCTTTCTCACACACACATAGTCATGTTGTTATATCAGATACACACTACACCCTTTCTCACACTCATAGTCATGTTGATATATCAGATACACACTACAACCTTTCTCACACACATAGTCATGTTGTTATATCAGATACACACTACACCCTTTCTCACACTCATAGTCATGTTGTTATATCAGATACACACTACACCCTTTCTCACACACATAGTCATGTTGATATATCAGATACACACTACACCCTTTCTCACACACATAGTCATGTTGTTATATCAGATACACACTACACCCTTTCTCACACACATAGTCATGTTGTTATATCAGATACACACTACACCCTTTCTCACACTCATAGTCATGTTGATATATCAGATACACACTACAACCTTTCTCACACAAATAGTCATGTTGATATATCAGATATACACTACACCCTTTCTCACACTCATAGTCATGTTGATATATCAGATACACACTACAACTTTTCTCACACACATAGTCATGTTGATATATCAGATATACACTACACCCTTTCTCACACTCATAGTCATGTTGATATACCAGATACACACTACACCCTTTCTCACACACATAGTTATGTTGATGTATCAGATACACACTACACCCTTTCTCACACACATAGTCATGTTGATGTATCAGATACACACAACACCCTTTCTCACACTCATAGTCATCTTGATGTATCAGATACACACTACACCCTTTCTCACACACATAGTCATGTTGATGTATCAGATATACACTACACCCTTTCTCACACACATAGTCATGTTGATGTATCAGATATACACTACACCCTTTCTCACACACATAGTCATGTTGATGTATCAGATACACACTACACCCTTTCTCACACACATAGTCATGTTGATGTATCAGATATACACTACACCCTTTCTCACACACATAGTCATGTTGATATATCAGATACACAATACACCCTTTCTCACACACATAGTCATGTTGTTATATCAGATACACAACACCCTTTCTCACACTCATAGTCATGTTGATGTATCAGATACACACTACACCCTTTCTCACACACATAGTCATGTTGATGTATCAGATACACACTACACCCTTTCTCACATACATAGTCATGTTGTTATATCAGATACACACTACACCCTTTCTCACACACATAGTCATGTTGTTATATCAGATACACACTACACCCTTTCTCACACTCATAGTCATGTTGATGTATCAGATACACACTACACCCTTTCTCACACACATAGTCATGTTGTTATATCAGATACACACTACAACCTTTCTCACACACATAGTCATGTTGTTATATCAGATACACACTACACCCTTTCTCACACACATAGTCATGTTGATGTATCAGATACACACTACACCCTTTCTCACACACATAGTCATGTTGTTATATCAGATACACACTACACCCTTTCTCACACACATAGTCATGTTGATGTATCAGATACACACTACACCCTTTCTCACACACATAGTCATGTTGATATATCAGATACACACTACACCCTTTCTCACACTCATAGTCATGTTGTTATATCAGATACACACGACACCCTTTCTCACACTCATAGTCATGTTGATATATCAGATACACACTACACCCTTTCTCACACTCATAGTCATGTTGATGTATCAGATACACACTACACCCTTTCTCACACTCATAGTCATGTTGATATATCAGATACACACTACACCCTTTCTCACACACATTGTCATGTTGATGTGTCAGCATCCGATGCATCTTTCATCATAGGCAATTTCTTCTTTTGTCAGACTGATTTAACTAAATTCTATAACTGTACATTTATATTTAGTAGTTTGACATATTTAACCCTGAAGTCATCTGCTGCAGCTTTGCTGTATGTTGGAATTGGTGATCATTAATTCCTAACAAACGTTACTGTTATAGTAACAAGAAATGGATGCGTCTGTTTAGAATTAGATTATCGTTATTTGGTAACGTAATAACACTCTCACATGTACAGAAGACGTTTTGAAGCTTCTTAAGCAGCTGATATTTCAAAAATTACATAAAAGAATCAAATGCTTATCAGCATTCACTTTTCCTATTTACCCTTTCTATCCGTTCTCAACATTAAACTAATACTAATATGCCCAGAGTGTAATACTGTGTGTTTAGCCACTGGTTTCATTGTCGACGATTCTAAGAGGGTCAATAGAACCGGTTTTTAGAGGAGGTTACTTTATCGTTACCATACGCTTAATGGTCTCCAGAAATCCAACGTGTGTAAAGCATTACCATCATATCGATATGTGTTAAGCGGTAATCCACCAATTAGCTTACATCATTATCTTTCATTAATCCCACCTTTCGTCTAGTTAATTTCTGATTAAGATGTAATCATTCCTTGCAATTATCTGTACCTATTCATTACCGTGGGTTTATTCTATTCCGTTGCGTATTTTTTATTCCCGATATGAGCATTGCTCCACGGAAACCAACCTTAACGTAAGTATTACACATGCTGCGGTAACCAACCTTAACGTAAGTATTACACATGCTGCGGTAACCAACCTTAACGTAATTGTTTACACGCACGTAGAAATGACCTGCTAGCGCATTCGTGCTAAAGATCCAAATGAATACTGCTCTACAGTTTCTTGAAACCTTATATGAACAGTATCCGCGCTGTCCGATCTAGATCTACCTTTGTACAAATATAGTATTCCACTCAGTGTACAAATACAGTATTCCACTCAGTGTACAAATACAGTATTCCACTCGATGTACAAATATAGTATTCCACTCAGTGTACAAAGTATTCCACTCAGTGTACAAATATAGTATTCCACTCAGTGTACAAATACAGTATTCCACTCAGTGTACAAATACAGTATTCCACTCAGTGTACAAATATAATATTCCACTCATTGTACAAATATAGTATTCCACTCAGTATACAAATACAGTATTCCACTCAGTGTACAAATACAGTATTCCACTCAGTGTATAAATATAGTATTCCACTTAGTGTACAAATATAGTATTCCACTCAGTGTACACATATAGTATTCCACTCAGTGTACATATACAGTATTCCACTCAGTGTACAAATATAGTATTCCACTCAGGAAAGTGGAATTATGCACTTAGTAAGTCAAACATCGACATAGAAACAGCCGTATTTCACCTTCCAACCTAGGAGATTCTCCACACAGGAATAGTGTTTGCCTTCTTTTATTGTCAATAATAAAGTATTTGAAATCAAACACTTCGGAACTTTAAGACCGACATTCGTCCTGCGACACGAAATGAGCTCCTGCTAATGTATGTGTTTGTTCTTTATTATCATAATGTTCTTTTCTCCTTGAATAAATATCAATCAGTCATCTGTTTCGCAAATATCGAAAAATTTGTCTAGGGCCATTTACAAAGTGGAAAAATATGACCTACAACTATACCAATATTTGGAATTTACACACTAATGATAGGTTAGGGAACAGCAAAATGCTTTATAAAGTCATCGCGAATAGAATAACCATCAGATATACATCTACATTAATTTATCAATACTTTCTTATAAGAACTTGACATTAATTTGTAAAATTTATGAATATTGGGTTATTGCATATAAGAAAGATGTGTTTGTCTGACATCTAACTAATTTGGACAACAAAAGAAAATGATATTACTGCATTGTTCCATTTTATTTTTTAGTAGAACACGATTGAGTTTGAAAAGGAAGAAACTTAATGCATACCAAGGTTGTATATTTGACAAAACGAGCATCGCTCAAGATAGACAGACAACAGGATTGTATAAGTAGATCCAGATCAGCCAGCGATTGCGCACTCGGTGATCAAGATAGTCATTGTTCGCAAATAACTTGTTTCAACAAACCTAGATATCAGATGTTAGATTATTCTTCAATCCGCTGTTGTTTCTCATTCGACTATATGATACAATTCACAACAAACTGTTGTTTATCGTAACAAGCTGTTGTTTTCGTTTTAGTATATGATATAATTCATATCAATATGTTGTTTTCGTTCGACTATATGATACAGTTCGTAACAATATTGTGTTTATCGTTTGACTATATGATGCAGTTTACTACAACATGTTGTTTATTGTTTGGTTTAAACAATATTGTATTTATATTATAATATACATGTACATCTTATAACACTTTCAAATCAAATATAAATATACATGTATACAGGATTGAGCAGAAATAACCCTAAGCTCTCTCCGTTATCGTTTGACTATATGATACAGCTACACAGCTCACAACAACATGTTGTTTATCGTTTGACTAGATCATACAGTTCACATGGGTTTTTATGTTATATATGTGCTAAAACTTCTCTTCATGAAGATGCCGTTTGACGCATCGGAGGCAGACGACTTTGAATAACATTGTGGGAAATCGAAAATTACACAAAAACTCTTTTTGAAGTCAATAGTTCCATATTTGTGTTCTATGGTGAAGAGTGCCTCCACCATGAAATGTTGTTGATAATCTTAAGTTACATACTGTTAGATTTATCCGACACTGACATACATAATATATATGGCGTGAAACAAAGAAAGAAGAAAACCATCCCCTGTATTTGTGACAGACATGCATATTATTATGAAAGGCGTCGGTCAATAAGGTGTCTTTTTACATGTACGTACAGTGAATACTCGTGTCAGTCTGCGTGCATACGTATCATCAAGTCTCTCATTGTCAGACTATCTGTTATAAAGACCGTAAAGCACAATCTGAAAAAGACTAGAAGTATACTCCCCTTAGTTGTAAACCAACATAAAACTGAAGTTTGCCACCGAAGATTCAATAGGACCCCCGGCGCCAGACGCGATTTCTATGCAGAGTTATGATTTTTATTGGATTCTGTTGTGACATCTGGATTGAGCTGTTTGTTATCCCACCTCTATAGTTCCGATAATTTAACCGAGGAAGACATTGTCACAGCTTTTTAGATTCCTGCAATAGCGGCATGGAACAGGCGTGCTATGTACAATGGGAAATGTTTTAAACATGTTGGTATGCTCGATATTAAAAAAAGAGAGTTAATATTTAACAGCAGTAGCCTGATCCAGGAAAACAGAATGTTAGAATAATTTGTAAACGTGTGACTAAAGATCTGCCTAAGCAGTCATGCTTATGATCCAAAATAAATATTGCTTCCCAGAAGTCGTTGTGACATTCTAAGACTTATTCGCGGTCCAGATCAGACCCCGCAGATGCGCAGACGGATCACGAATACAATGGTCATAAATGTCTTACAGTTGGTGCTCGTTTAGCCAACCCCGTATGATTTTACGATGTAAACGTATTTTCATTAAAGTGGTGATCTGAAATATGCCGCCATCGTACGTACGTAGAAACACTGGACTGCAGCCGTCATCCAACGTCGCTGTCCCTCGTCTCTGAAATACTGGATTGCAGCCGTCATCCAACGTCGCTGTCCCTCGTCTCTGAAATACTGGATTGCAGCCGTCATCCAACATAGCTGTCCCTCGTCTCTGAAATACTGGATTGCAGCCGTCATCCAACGTAGCTGTCCCTCGTCTCTGAAATACTGGACAGCAGCCGTCATCCAACGTAGCTGTCCCTCGTTTCTGAAATACTGGACTGCAGCCGTCATCCAACGTCGATGTCCCTCGTCTCTGAAACATTGGACTGCAGCCGTCATCCCACATTGCTGTAACTCGTCTCTGGAATACTGAACAGCAGCCGTCATCCAACATTGCTGTCCCTCGTCTCTGAAATACTGGACTGCAGCCGTCATCCAACATTGCTGTTACTCGTCTCTGGAATACTGGACTGCAGCCGTCATCCAATGTAGCTGTCCCTCGTCTCTGGAATACTGGACAGCAGCCGTCATCCAACATCGCTGTAACTCGTCTCTGGTATACTGGACTGCAGCCGTCATTCAATATACCTCGTCTCTGGAATACTGGACAGCAGCCGTCATCCAACATCGCTGTAACTCGTCTCTGGAATACTGGACTGCAGCCGTCATCCAACATTGCTGTAACTCGTCTCTGGAAACCTGGATTGCAGCCGTCATCCAACGTCGATATACCTCGTCTCTGGAATACTGGACTGCAGCCGTCATCCAACATAGCTGTTCCTCGTCTCTGAAATACTGGATTGCAGCCGTCATCCAACATAGCTGTCCCTTGTCTCTGAAATACTGGACTGCAGCCGTCATCCAACGTAGCTGTCCCTCGTCTCTGAAATACTGGACTGCAGCCGTCATCCAACGTCGATGTCCCTCGTCTCTGAAACATTGGACTGCAGCCGTCATCCAACATTGCTGTAACTCGTCTCTGGAATACTGGACAGCAGAAGTCATCCAACATTGCTGCCCCTCGTCTCTGGAATACTGGACAGCAGCCGTCATCCAACATCGCTGTAACTCGTCTCTGGAATACTGGACTGCAGCCGTCATCCAACATTGCTGTAACTCGTCCCTGGAATACTGGACAGCAGCCGTCATCCAACATTGCTGTCCCTCGTCTCTGGAATACTGAACAGCAGCCGTCATCCAACATTGCTGTAACTCGTATCTGGAATACTGGACAGCAGCCGTCATCCAACATTGCTGTAACTCGTCTCGGGAAACCTGGATTGCAGCCGTCATCCAACGTCGATATACCTCGTCTCTGGAATACTGGACTGCAGCCGTCATCCAACGTCGATATACCTCGTCTCTGGAATACTGGACTGCAGCCGTCATCTAACGTCGATATACATCGTCTCTGGAATACTGGACTGCAGCCGTCATCCAACGTCGATATACCTCGTCTCTGGAATACTGGACTGCAGCCGTCATCCAACGTCGATATACCTCGTCTCTGGAATACTGGACTGCAGCCGTCATCCAACGTCGATATACATCGTCTCTGGAATACTGGACTGCAGCCGTCATCCAACGTCGATATACCTCGTCTCTGGAATACTGGACTGCAGCCGTCATCCAACGTCGATGTACCTCGTCTCTGGAATACTGGACTGCAGCCGTCATCCAACGTCGATATACCTCTTCTCTGGAATACTGGACTGCAAGCACGTCATCTAGTCTTATCATAATCATGTTTAGTATCTAGTCGTAAACGCATCCTGGACAGACTATGGCAAACGACATCTGACCGTAAGTCTGATCATAGTCCTATAGGTTCAGCATCTAGTATTATTCGCATCCTGAAATATGATCAATGTTTTATCTATTCAGAAGTCTTAAAAACCTACCGACATCGGTTAGGGTCCGTAAAGCGGCTGTACTTAACTGCACGGTACTGTACGTCTATGTACGTAACTGTACGTTACTGCACGATAATGTACGTAACTGATCGGTACTCTATGTTACTGTACGTAATTGTACTGTAGGCACTATACTGTACACTACGTCACTGAACGGTATTGTTCGTTACTGTACGTAATTATACGTTACTGTACGTAATTGTACGTTACTGTACTGCACTGTACGTTACTGTACTGTACTATACGTTACTGAACGGTATTAATAGTTATTGTTCTGTACGGTACTGCACGTTACTGGACGATACAGAAATCCAATCAAACCTTTACCAATATACAAATAATCTGCATGGCTTTTATTTGTTTTGTTTAATTGGTGTTTTACGCCGTTTTCAATATTATTTCAGTTTTATCACATAACTTGCACTCCAGGAGTGACATAAAGCAGTGACATAAATATCATATGTAACTAGTTACATAAATAGCCGACTCACAGCACGTATGTGACGTCACTCCAGTGTGACGTCACTTTCAATGACAGCATATTGTTTACAATTGTTCTGAATTTCGGCATTTATTAAACATATTGTTTAAAGAGAATAAATCTCGATAAATGAAACGTTATAAGAGCCTTGTTGCTAATGTTGTATAAAATCAAAAGGTTATTGATAGGGACTACATTTTACAGTGGACGTATACATTAGAACTTCGTGGTGAACTTCGGTCACTGTTTATATGAGGACGAAGAAAGATCGATTTACAGACTGAAAACAATCTTTTTATGGTGTTATGTGATAATTAGAATCTTACATTCGTGCTTATTTGATATTGTTTTTATGAAACTCGTCGACTGAAACAAATATGACGCTCGGCAGAGCCTCGCGTCATATTATTTCAGTCGACTCGTTTCATAAAAACAATATCAAATAAGCACTCATGTAAGATCCTCTATATATCACGACGACAGTTCACTTATTAATGATCCCTGGGTAAACAAACCAGTACTAGGCTAGAAAATGTGCCTTGCCAAAGGGCACTCCACCATGACCGTCGTGCCGCGACTGGGGATCGAACCCGGGACGCCCGGTTTCAAATTCCCAACACTAACCACTCGACCACGGCGGATTCCGGATGGCTTTGAAAGCATATTAGAACAAAATGTAAGGAAATTCTCCAACGACGAAATAATACTTATTGAAGAGAGTTGAAAACATTGAGGCAACGAGTCATGGTTTATTTTTTCGAAACGACGCTTGCTGTAGATGCTTCAAATGTTGTCTGCAATTTGGAAAAGGGTAGATTATAATTACCATAAATTTCAAAAGTTCCATTGACTCTGGTTTTCGTGTGATTCATGTTATCTCTATACGATACCCTCCCTTCGAAACGGCGGTACAAGTCGGCTTGTGTGGACAGTTTAGATCAAGATCAGCCTTGTTCAAGAATTTTTACCAAAATATATTTCCAGATATGAGCATTTCCTTTTCAGATATTTACTAAGCAGACAACTATTTTAACCTTATAAAACACACACAAAATAAAAGTATAACTTGATGCCGAGTTAAAAACATTGCGGTATGAGAAACTGCTTTTTCTTTCCCAACTATTCATTTACCCCATATTCGCGTAAAAGGTCCCAGATGTCCCCTGGATCAGATAAACGGTTACCCAGTTATAACTTGCAGACGCATTTTGACGCATATATAGCAGACGAAATATGAACTCATTGGGACAAAAAAGAAAATTGCTAATTTGTCACAATGTTTCCAATTATAATCTAAAATCAATTATTGAGATTTTCCATTTTATTAGATGTCGTGTTGTGATGATGTTGTTGTATTTGTAAAATGACAAGTAGGACTACGGTTAGATTACGGAGACACCGCCATGACAAGTAGGACTACGGTTAGATTACGGAGACACCGCCATGACAAGTAGGACTACGGTTAGATTACGGAGACACCGCCATGACAAGTAGGACTACGGTTAGATTACGGAGACACCGCCGTAACCGGGAAACACACGTGGTCATAATATCTTAATTCTAGGTTTTAATCCTTTTTATCGAAGGTGTTCATTGACGCCGCGTGGAAGCGCGGCGTCAGTATGGAATAGGTTTTAATTTTGTACCATGGGGTGACGTAATCAAAAAGGGAGAAACCCACAGATATTATTGTAAAGAAAAACTCTGTAATATGTTTGAAAAAACAGCCTATATGGTTGAATAAATTGTATAAACTGATTTAAGAAACAACAAGATACAAAATATGTACATCTTTCACAGTTGTTACAAAACTTTAGATACATTTAAATTGTGTTTAATAACTGTTCCCCAACTAATTAGGCTAAGCTTTTTTTATGAGTTGATTTACGGAGTTCACTAGGCTACGCTGTTTTAATTGTTTGGTTTACAAATTTATTGAAAATCTTGTTAACACTCTGGAAGCCGCATTTTTGACTTGAGCATGTTGAAACTTTGTCAGAATGTTTGTCTTATGATATCTAGCCCAAGTTTGAATATAGGTCATGTCGGGTCAAAAACTAGGTCACTAGGCTAAATTGAAGGAAAATCTTGTTAACACTCTGGAAGGCATATTTTAAACTTGAGCATGTTGACACTTTGTCAGAAAGTTTGTCTCGATTATATTTAGGCCAAGTTTGAAACTGGGTCATGTCGGGTCAAAAACTAGGTCACTAGGCCAAATTTAATGAACATCTTGTTAACACTCTGGAAGCCGTATTTTTGGCTTGAACATGTTGAACATTTGTCAGAATGTTTGTCTTAGTGATATCTAGGCCAAGTTTGATTATTGGTCATGTCCGGTAAAAAACTAGGTCACTAGGCCAAATGTAAGGAACATCTTGTTAACACTTTGGAAGCCACTTTTTTGGCTTGAGCATGATGAAACTATGTTGGAATGTTTGTCTTAGTAATATCTAGGCTAAGTTTAAATGTAGGTCATGACCGGTCAAAAACTAGGTCACTAGGCCAAATTTAAGGAAAGTCTTATTAACACTTTGGAAGCCACATTTTTGGGTTGAGCATGTTGAAACTTTCTCAGAATGTTTGTCTTAGTGATATCTAGGTAAAGTTCGAATATGGGTCACGTCAGGACAACTAGGTCACTAGGCTAAATTGCAGAACAATCTAGTTAACACTATAGAGATTGCATTTTTGACTTGAGCAGCTTGAAATTTTGTCAGAAAATTTGTCTAGATGATATTGCCATTGGCGCTGAAAGAGTAAAGTCTTATATAACCCATTCTCAGGTGAGCGATTCCAGGGCATCATGGCCCTCTTGTTTCCAATTTATTTCTGTTGTATTACTAAACTTAAAACGTTCCTCCCCATGCAGTTGTTAATTCAGACCATTGTATTCTTGCTATATGTTGACTATACATGAAAACTTTTTCTTTTAATTTCATAAATGCTTAATTTCGATATTAAATATCTTTAAACTTGTTAGAATTATTTGTATATTTTGTTTATATACTCTCGGGTTTTTTTTATCATACTTCTGCTCAACTGGAAGGAGAATCGACTTCCCTCTCTACTTCCAAAGCTTGTGTCACACTTAACTTATAACTAGAGGCATTAACACTTAAGTTAATATCTGTTAATATTTCAGTATCTATGTTTTTTGTTTGTCTAATTGATCTAGTTAGAGCAGATTTAAAATTAAGAAACTTCAGCTTGTTTTGTTGCAGTCAATGTTAAGCAAACGGTAAAACAAATAGTTTGAAGACTTAACTCGTCAATTCACGACTAAATTTTACATGCTGAATATCATATAGATCGTAGCATATAAAGTATATACTCCACTCCCTACGTCAAAATGGACCCTTTTTGCTATTGATAACATTTTATTATAGACTATGGTATCCAGGTGAGCAATAAGGAACATCTCGGCCTTCTTGTTTAAGATAAAGGTACATTTGGCCTTCTTTACATCCTGTCCGTTTGCACAGGTTATTTAAATGTTTTGAACTGCATCTGCTTTCCTTTAAGTCATGCCTTAAAAGCATGCGCGGCGTCTTTGATGCTTAGCATCAAAATTCGTCTTGTACACATATGGAGCGCAACATGGAACAAATCAATCATGCGAAAGTGAGCGTAAAGGGATGACTAATGCACACCACTGCTTCCACACAGAATCGTCAGATTCTCGCAACATAAATATGATACATGTATATAATTTGAATTGCGGTTTCAGACAAAAAGCTGGATCAATATCGCCACTGTATACGCGTATACGCGTAGTTATGTTAAACTAAACGGAGATCCCGTTTTAGTGTGTCGGGTTGACATGTCGGGTTCACGCATGTAGGTACACACGTGCTACATGCAGCGCCTGTCAGCCTCGGCGTTCCATATTTATGAATAATTATTGGAAACAATTAACATCTGCTTATCATTACAATAGGTACCCCCCTCTTTGGCGCGTTTTCTCTCTAACAAGGCAATAATGCAGCGCACGCCGATATCACCCAGTGACGTCACACACCCCGTGGCCATGCGCGCTGATTAGAAGGCTCGCAGACGACTATTTCTACCACTCTTCAGTTGTTAGCGAGTCAAGCCACACCCGGTGCCATTATAGTAGTGAAACCAGCTTATTTTTCTGATAATTTGTCTTTAGCGTCAAGGTTTTAAGAAACAAGGTAAGAGATATTTCATATTGATTTTTATAGTGTGTTTCTTCTTCTCTACATACAATTGTTCTTATATGTCGGTTTAATACGAGAAGACATATTTAAAAGTAAGAATAATTTTATGTCTCAACGTTACTACAATTTATTGTGTATATCTTTCTGTTTACACTTTCTTACTTGCAGACGAATTGTGAAGCAACTGCAGCATACGTTTTGTAAAGATATTTGACATACTGAGAGTTTATTCATGATTAACAGTTTCCACTTTTGCCACAATGTTTTCAACAAAAGACAATAATTATACCCTTTTTCGTTGAGATTTGCCATACGTTTGCATTTTTGTTTTCAAGGGCGTCTGTTGAAGATTGTGTGCATGTGGGAAAGCATTAAGATAGTTAACCCTTTCCGTTATACGACCATTTCGTAGCAGACAACTTTGAACATATTTTGTCAAAAATAGAAAATCTCTATAATTGAATTGATAACCAATAACTAAAAGTGGAAAACATTGTATCAAAAGTAGAAATTGTCTTTTTTTGTCACTATGTTTTCAAAAAGCCGTCTGCTGCAGAGGCGTCAGAAAGCCTCTATATGAGGGAAAGGGTCAAGACAATATGCATGCTATTTTACCTTTACCATTGTAAACCGTAATGTCATTTGAACTTGATGATATAAGAGACGCTTAGCATATTTCCGTCTATTTCCCGTGCATAACTGTCTAATCAACGATTCATTCCGTTTAACAATTTCCTTTATTCTGACAACTTTTGAAGCCTTTGTAGAACAAAGAACAACGAGCACTTTCTACTTTTTCTACGATGTATCTAATTTTATTTTCAAGGGTAAATCCAATTGTTCAGATGTTTATTTTATTTACTCCTATGTTTTCCCAGCAGACGGTAATAAATTCTGCATATAGTACAATATGTTAAAGCGTAGAAAACATAGCTATTGGGTATTTCGTCTTTGTTTTTCTATGAATATAAATGGCAGATATTTACAACGAAAAGAAGCATTTGGATACTCTGCTATAGACTAATTCATACAGAAATGTCATGTATAGAAGAGCAATAATGAAAGTGTTGCTCTAAATAATCATTCGAGCATAAGAAATAACGAAAATACATTACTTCGTATAGAATAAAATATTTTCCTTGAGTAGAAATGATGTGTTCTCGGCCTAAATCGTTTTCCACATACATCAAATTTCTAGAAGACGACATTAAAAGAGACAAGGAATCAAAACATGGAAAATCTTTAAAAATGAAAGTTAAAGATTTATAAGTGATTAAAGGAGAAAACAAAAGATAAGATTGACGAGAAAAATGTTCCTTTATCATTACTTGTTCAAAAGACGTCTACTGAAGACGCATTGACAAGTGATGTAACTGTAGTAAATGTGTCCTCTTTTTGACAAATGTCTAAATGTAAATGCAACCATCAAGTAGAAGAATTTATAAAAGCATATCTTGCTTGTTTTCTAATACATTCATCTACTTCTCTGTAACTTTGCCTACATTAATTTGTATATTGCTTCAACTGAATGAATAAATATGTTTAAATTAAGACGCGTCAAAATGCATCTGTCCTTGTTAACTGGGTTAAACGTCATCCTCTTGCAGACGCATTTTAAAGCAGCAGCAGCAGCATCAAACGTCTTTTGAAATCAGTATTGCAAAAGAAAAAGTTGTTCATAATGAGCATTACTAACTAATATTTACGAGATATACGTCATTTATAAAGATATTCCATTATTGCACCTCGATGATTGTCAAAGTGGTATGCAGCAGACTTGCTATATGTGGGAAAAGCTTAAAATGTGTTCAAATCTGTATCATTATGGTTCTTCATATTGACTAGTTATTAGGTAAATAGATTTTTTACCGGGATATTTAATAAAGAAATCACGAATATTGTTATACTTATTGAAGTAACCACTTTAACATTTGATTTGATAAACAAAAGGTTGCGTACAAAGGCTATAATCCCAAATAACAGATCAACCAATTATTACCGACTTTTATAGTTGGTTTTACAGACACAGACTCGTTCAATTATCTTAAACAAAAGCCCATAAATGTTCATAATATCAATAAACATTGATCTTTTCGAACTTTCGAAATTGAAATGTTTAAAAGCTTGCCAAGCAAATTAGTTTTGTAAAAATTGCCCCGGCGCCAAAGTTTGTTTAGCATGCGGCTAAAATACATTAGGCAGTGCAAACACATGCCCGTTTATAGATGAGCTGTCCCGCGAGAAAACCAACATTGTGGATTCTGCGTACATTATCGACCCGGATCAGCCTAAGCATGCCGCGCAGGCTAACCTGGGCAGACACTTTTCGCCTCCTGTGAAGTTTCTGTCCCAGGAATCATTACTCCATACCTCTATCCCCCTGAGACGGAATGTGTCGGCCCGTATTAGCCTGTGTGGTCTACGCAGGCTGATCTGGTTCGATTTATTACGCAGAGTTCATAATGTTGGTTTTCTCGCGGGACGGCTCATATGTATGTAATATGTATATATCCGCCTTGACCGAGTACGATTCACCGCTCGCAGCGGTCCTAGTGGATTGCCATGGGGCAAGGTCCTTGCCTAGTATTTATTTGTCAAGGGATCAACGTATTATAACTGAAATATTGTTGAAAACGGCGTGAACTACAATGAAGGATAATATATAAATGTGTATAAAGGCGTCCAGCATATATAGATGGACTAGTTCATCATCGTCGCGTGCACTGGTTGTTACGGAAGTTGAACGTGCATCCATTGCTATACAGTATACTGTATCATGTTCACAAAATGACCTTCACCTTTGATATTATGCAGGTTTTCTGAATATGAGGTTTTAATTAAAACTGATTAATTAAGCGAGGTGAAAACGTTTGAACTCGGAGAATGTTAGGGTTATTAAAAATAGCTTATACTTATGCTTATGCATAATAAACTTATGCAGCACACAAAACTACAATGCAATACTTGTAACATTCTTTACTTTTTAAAGATTCCCCCTACATACCAAGAATCTGCATCAGATACGTTTGAAAATATTGTAGGAAAATCCCCTGCTGCAGATTCGTCAAAGCGCGTTAGCTTGTGGGAAAGGGTTACAAGTATTATATAAAACAGCCACGTATGTGTAGTGGCTCGAGAACACCACCCCCCCCCCCCCCCCCCCCCCCAAGAGTGGGAGACCAGCGGTCGATACCCGGGCAGGTCGTATCCAAGATATCGGTAATGGTCGTAATAGCTTCCCTCCGTTGCGCATAGGGGGTGGTGGAGAGCATACTGTGGCGATCAATACCCATTAACAGTAATAATGATTGACACAGGAAACGCCGGGAATTGACCGAAACACTGTTGAAAGTAGAGTAAACACCAGTCAAACAGACAATCGAATGCATTAGCATTATCCGAACATATCATACCTAGTTTGAATCATGTTGCACTTGATTTTTGCAAATAATGAAGATTTGCCTATCAGTGCATGTTAATCTTGGTCTACCTGTATTCGCTACTTACTTATACATTCTAAGCAAAGAAAACAAACAATTAATATTCAAGAACTGCTAAAAGAATCAATAAAGATTACAGTCGTAAAGCTCCACCTCTCGCTACTTTCTATTAAGATTACGTATGTAAAATTGCTATTATTATACCCTTGTTACAAGTAAGAGCTGCCACCATATACAATATCGATTGATAGGAATATAAGAAGCTAAAGGTTAATATAGTCATTAAGAGTCAGTCCCCAGGGGTCGGGATGGAAGATTGTTTTACGTGTTCGGAACGCTTACTCCATCTTTTTATGTGAAACGATTTGCTTGGAATTAAAAGATAAGCGAGAATCAGTGATCAGTGTGTTTTGCGAGAATGATTAAAGTGTTCTTGAACATAGTAATCGCTAATATAAAACAATTATATGAGGGTTTAAAAAACACATGAAGAAATACATGCCACCACTCTAAACATTGTGATTGAGAGCAATTGGCGAATTGACTTTGTATGAGCTGTTGACCAATCTCCTTTCCTCAATACTGTAAAAACGTCGTCTGCATTCGGGAAAACAAGATGAAATGTCAGGTCAGGCTTATCTATGTGTCGATTTGTCATTGTATATCCTTTGTTGATAAACATTCAGACAACTCATGTACGGAAATAAAGCTTTAAGACAAAGTAGAAACTATGTAAAACAGCGGGAGCATTCTCACTTTAAGGGTTTTGTATGTCCCTCCGACATGATAAACGCTTTCTGACGCCTCTATTGTAGACGACTTTTGAAGACATTGTGGTAAAGATTATTCATATTTCTGACTAGTTGTTTACAAAGTCGTCTGCTGCAGATTAGTTTATGTGGGCAACGGTAAAAGTTGTCTGAAGCAGAAGTTGTTCGTACCTGTGAAATATTCAATCGTTATAAAAAAAACGGCTCTCTGTGGCTCCCTGTGGATAGCAATGAAAGGTCGTGTTACATTTTACATTTACACTTCTTAATCATTTCACAACATATACACGCTTTCTGACAACTCGACGGCAGACAACTTTTGAAAACATTGCGTTAAAAGGAGTGCACATGATGAGCAACTTCTCCTTTTTGCCTCTCTGTTTTCAACTCATCAATTTATAGATACAGTAGTTTCCATCCTACTAAATGTCGTCGTCTGATGCATATGTGTTGTATGTGGAAAACGGTGTAATTCTTACATGTGAGCGACGCTCTGTGTAAACCAACCGTTTAAGACATGTGTGATTAGTGTAGATCCATATCAACCAGCGCACATGTACAGTCCGATCTGGTTCTTCACTGTACGCTTTGGTCAAAGAAACGTCAGTTAACCCGAATCCATTCCGATCCTGAGCTTGTTAAGTAATAATTATGTTAAGTCGAGTAATCATTATGTAAGATTAGGGTTCCTTCAACACCGCTCACGTGTACATAGTACATAGTTCGGTGACGTGTAATAGTTCGGCGACGTGTACATAGTTCGGCGACGTGTAATTGTTCGGCGACGTGTACATAGTTCGGCGACGTGTACACAGTTCGGCGACTTGTACATAGTTCGGCGACGTGTACTTAGTTCAGCGACGTGTACATAGTTCGGCGAGTTTGTCTTAAATGGAGATCTTTCATGTCCACCAGTCCATAGTATCCTAACAGCGTGTTTCTATAGATAGTGTGTTGAAGAAAAAGATATTGAACGTTCTCTGTTTCATGGATATATATATAATAATTATAATTATAATATATAATATATAATTGTGTTTATAATATATTTCTCGTTAAAGTTCATTGGGTGGCAGCCGTTATTGCCAACATATTGTATAGGACAATGATCAGACTTCCAATAAACTGCAATTCATTGTAACTGAAAGAACGGATAAGCAAGATAATCCAGATTTTCTTTTCGAAAAAACATGAATGTACGATTGAATATGTTTCCAAACTAAAGTTGTCTTTAATTGAGCTATGGGCAATTTATGAAAAATGACTCTTGTCTCAAAACTTTCCGAACAGTCTTTGTAGATTCTATAAAGATTACTGTTTGAATGTCAATGTCGAATTGCATTCCAGGCAAGATTATACCAACATGACCTATGTTACAACATAAAGCTAAAGAATGGCAATTAGTGGGATTTCTAACAATCCACTAGAGAGTTAATAAAGTGTACAACCGCCATCATAATGTCTCACTAATTACTAGACTTACGGTTTATCAAATAAACAATTTTGTTTGGCCAACATCACGTCATTTGAGTAAGTGTTATCAAATAAACCTAATGTTGTCATCTAGTCACACATGTAGGTACAATGATAGTTACATTGTCTCACCAATTACTATGAGTACTGTCATCAAATAAACATTTTTATATGGACAACACAACGTTATTAGAGTTACTGTTATAAGCCAAGACTATTCGTCAACATCAGATGAACGTTACTTGAGCTACTGTTAACAAATAAACATAATTATATTCGATCATCAGATATTCTTCACAAAAGCTACTGTTAACAAATAAACATTATTATAAGGTCGCCATCAAGTATACGTTACTTCACCTAGAACTATTATATGGTCGACATGAGATATACGTTACTTCAATTAGCATTAATATATGATCAACTCGAGATATATCTTACTTCACTTAGCATTATTATATGGTCGACATCAGATATACGTTACTTCACTTAGCATTATTATATGGTCGACATCAGATATACGTTACTTTACTTAGCATTATTATATGGTCGACATCAGATATACGTTACTTTACTTAGCATTATTATATGGTCGCCATCAGATATACGTTACTTTAGGTCGCCATCAGATATACGTTACTTCACTTAGCATTATTATATGGTCGACATCAGATATACGTTACTTTACTTATCATTATTATATGGTCGCCATCAGATATACGTTACTTCACTTAGCATTAGTATATGGTCGCCATCAGGTATACGTTACTTCACTTAGCATTATTACATGGTCGACATCAGATATACGTTTCTTCGCTTAGCATTATCAAATAAACATTATTATATGGTCACTATCAGATATACGTTACTTCACTTAGCGTTATTATATGGTCATGATCAGATATACGTTACTTAAAGTAGTTCGCGACCAGTGCATACATTCCAGCAAACGGGTTCGGTCAGTGTTAATTCAAACCGTGAGGCATTTATCACTAGTGTTGATTCAGATTGGACAGCGAAAACGCGCAGTCCGATCTGACTCGGCGCTGTTCATCATTTAATCGTAGACGGTTTTAAGAAACTTCTGTAAAGCAGTGTCCAATCTTTGATAGCATGTGCTCGTTAGACGAACTATGTCTATTGATATAACAGATATGTCGTTGTAAACGATGTTAAACTATAATCAATAAATCAATCAATCAGTATGCAGACGAACATTGTTGATTCTTGCGTATCGTAACGTTAGTAACAAAACCAGCTGACACAAACGCGACTCATTAGTGTATCACAAGCAGATGCTCTTTAACATGCTATGATAAACCAACCATCAAGTTATAGGTTTTAACATGCTATGATAAACCAACCATCAAGTTATAGGTTTTAACATGCTACGATAAACCAACCATCAAGTTATAGGTTTTAACATGCTACGATAAACCAACCATCAAGTTATAGGTTTTAACATGCTATGATAAACCAACCATCAAGTTATAGGTTTTAACATGCTACGATAAACCAACCATCAAGTTATAGGTTTTAACATGCTATGATAAACCAACCATCAAGTTATAGGTTTTAACATGCTATGATAAACCAACCATCAAGTTATAGGTTTTAACATGCTATGATAAACCAACCATCAAGTTATAGGTTTTAACATGCTACGATAAACCAACCATCAAGTTATAGGTTTTAACATGCTATGATAAACCAACCATCAAGTTATAGGTTTTAACATGCTATGATAAACCAACCATCAAGTTATAGGTTTTAACATGCTATGATAAACCAACCATCAAGTTATAGGTTTTAACATGCTACGATAAACCAACCATCAAGTTATAGGTTTTAACATGCTATGATAAACCAACCATCAAGTTATAGGTTTTAACATGCTACGATAAACCAACCATAAAATTATAGGTTTTAAGATGCTACGATAAACCAACCATAAAGTTATAGGTTTTCATACGGAAAAGGCAAAGGTGGTTGTCAATTCACGACCTGTTAGATCAGCTTCAAACGGGCGATGGATAATAAAAAGGCCCTAATTAATGTAACCTTTTTGAAGGAGGCAGTCATAAAATGTTATGCTGATATTTAATATTAAGGGCTAATTAAATTCAAATCTAAATCAAAGCATCAATTCTGCAATAGTTTGTTTGTTTTATGTGTGTTTTACGCCGCTTTCAACATTATTTCAGTTATATCACGGCGACCGTTCACTTATTCATGATCCCTGGGTAAACAAACCAGTACTTGGCTAGAAAATGTGCCTTGTCAAAGGGCACACCGTCGTGCCGCGACCGGGTATTGAACCCGGGACGCCCGGTTTCTAATCCCCGAGGCTAACCACTCGACCACGGCGGATTCATGCTGCAATAGTAAAACGTCATGTAAAGATGCCGTGGGTGCACCGATTAAGATAAAATATCTATATCGGGACCGGCGCATTTCGTATAAAGACATCTCGTTCGCCTAACCCCCTCGCTCCTTCTCTCAATCCAAATATCTGTAAATTTCTGTTCCATTTTTCAGATCAGAATACCTTCTTTTGCAACATATCCATGTTCTTCTATTAAAAAGCTTCATGTAGCTAACTACATAATTTAGTCGCGCGTCTCTTCAGAAAACATACATACATGTACTTATACGCTCGTTGAGTCAAATATAAACATTATATTACATTTATTCAGATGACTTCTTTTGTTTAACATCTGGTCTTGGTAATCATGACACTTTATATCAAGATACTAATGCTTATTATAACCTGGAAAGATATTCCCATTCGTGTACAAAACGTGACATCTCCATATAACATTGTGTGTTAATAAAGCGGACGTATTTAGTATTGATACCATTTTAGTGCGATGCAAATATTTTCTACCGTTGTCTTGGTTGTGGTTTCGCATTATCGAGAAACAAGACATTATTTCCAAAAGTGTAAGCAAGACGTCGATACCTTCGTTCTAAAGACATGTTACTTTATCTGTTTAAGAGATGGCGTTACGCCTGTTTAGAATTAATGTACACAAAGTAGCAATCTTCTAGAGAACCAACCTTGTTTCGTAACATTTAAACCTCAGAAAAACCAATATCCAGGCAATTGACTTGATTTTTTTTTTTTTATTTCATGTGATTTTTTTTAGTTGTTGTAAATGTCAAATAAGCGACAGATGCAATGGTTGTTTAGCACTGTTGATCGGATTTATGCGAATCTTTAACCTTTTCCCACATATACGTAGTTATACGCCACTGCAGCATTCGTCTGTTTAAAAAACGTTATGGTAATTTCTCCTTTTGCCACAATGTTGTTAACTCTGTTATTTGATAATACTATATTATTTTAAGAGATATTCCCTAACTTGCTGAGACGCCCCGAAGCACAATGTCAACCCCTGTATGGCTACTGCAACATAATACTCCCTATAGTTCTGATCGTGATTACATTTAATACCATTTAGTCTCAAAAGTCATGTTTTGTATGGCGTTGCTCAGCAGTAATATGTTCCACACGACGATACAACGGATCGAGCTAATTGTCATAGTTACCATATAATGTTTGCAGATGTGCACAGGGAGTTAAGTACGCATACTGAACGCACCTTCGTGCGAGTTATTGCGTTATTTAGTTCCTTCATCGTGCATTCTTCTAAGTTCCCAATATTTTTCTGCTCTTGAATGTTACCTTTATGCGAGTTCATAATCCGTACATGCTAGACTGTTTATGACTGATTGAAAGGAACATTATGTCATGTAATTAGAACGATTACCAGATGTGCAATACACATAACACTTTACTTGAGATGTTTTTTTTTGTATTGCAATGTATGCTTTGATCTCTTATCGATCATTTTCTGTATTCACTCACTCTAAAGTCACGTGTAGCGCTGCGGATTTAATATCGTGCGTCACAGGTTTGAACCCTACACGTACTGATCATGCTGAAGAACTCTTTGGCAATGCACATTTATTCCATAGCCTCTATGAAGAACTGGTCAGTCACTCAGAGATATAGAACAAGTGCACTGTCGCCGCGATATAACTGGTATAATGTTGAAAACACGGACCTTAATCCTTCCCCTTAAAAAGATAAAAAAAAAAAAGTAAAATAAAGTTACTTGTTTGAAAACTATTACTGTATTAGCCTACTTATTTGAGAACATTGTACCTTGGTGATATGTGGTTGTTATTACTGCAATACGACACTGAAGTTTACTATGCTAATTGTCAGTATAACCGTCTAGTAGTAACATGTGTGCTGCAAGACGCTTTCATTGTTGTAACACTTTTCATTTCTCGTCAATCAAATATCCTTTAAAGAAGCAAAAACGTGTCTAATAAGAACCAAATCAATCGTAAACCGACCCAATAGATGTGTAAATGGCAATACCTGTCTAGTTGCATGCTTCACACAGATGTTTAGTTAGGGTCAAAACAATACCTGTCTAGTTGCATGCTTCAAACATAAGTTTAGTTAGGGTCAACGCAATACCTGTCTAGTTGCATGCATCAATCAGATGTTTAGTTAGGCTCAAAACAATACCTGTCTAGTTGCATGCTTCAATCAGATGTTTAGTTTGTGTCAAACAATTCCTGTCTAGTTGCATGCTTCAATCAGATGTTTAGTTTGTGTCAAAACAATTCCTGTCTAGTTGCATGCATCAATCAGATGTTTAGTACCTGACTAGTTGCATGTATCAATCAGATGTTTAGTTAGGGTCAAAACAATACCTGTCTAGTTGCATGTATCAATCAGATGTTTAGTTTTGGTCAAAACAATACCTATCTAGTTGCATGGCTTCAATTAGATGTTTAGTTTTGGTCAAAATAATACCTATCTAGTTGCATGTATCAATCAGATGTTTAGTTTTGGTCAAAACAATACCTATCTAGTTGCATGGCTTCAATCAGATGTTTAGTTTTGGTCAAAACAATACCTGTCTAGTTGCATGCATCAATCAGATGTTTAGTTAGGGTCAAAACTATACCTGTCTAGTTACATGGCTTCAATCAGGTGTTCAGTTTTGGGTAAAAACAATTCTCATAAACCGTCAATGATTCGTGTAGATTGAGAACAGCGACATTCTGATCGGACTGAGCGGAAGTTGATCGCAGTGTACAGGAGTCCGGAAGGTGGTTGTTCCTGTGGCCTGACCCATATGATGTAAGATATCAGTGCTGGCAAACGTATTATCCTCATCATAATGATAATAATAGGTCGTAAAACAAGTGATCTAAAGTAATCAATGTTAGTATTCTTAGAAATATCGATTTACATTAAGTAAACAAAACATATAAACAAAATTTCCTGTGAAACTAATGCCGTTTTATTTTCGATAAATAGCTACTTAACCTAAGGGGGTCGACACGTAATTGGCAATAAAAAGCCGATAGCGAACAGGTTCTTCGATAATAGAGGGTGCAAAAACGAGCCCCGCAAAATGTGACACAGAGGGAAAATGAAGGTTTGTAGCACGTACGCACATACGGTTCTCTCGAACGCTCGACCTGGCCTGTGTGCCTTAAAGCACAAAGTAATATATGGTAAACAGCTTAATGTGTCACCCAACTTGGTTATTATGGAGCTGTCTGTCTTTCATTACAAAGAATGGAATCTCGTGAAGGAACATTTTACGGCGCCGACCTGTTTCGATTTTCCTCTATATCAGATACGACGTTCTGACTGTGGATGAAAACGTGCTTTGAATTCATTTAATCTCTGGTAGTTACCGAATAGGCTCCCCCCTAGTGGAACTCTTCCGTTCAATTCGTAAACGTCATTTCGTTAATCTCTCGACACGCAAACGCATATGCTGCAGACAACTTTTGAAAACATTGAGGCAAAAGGAGATATCTATTATAAATGTATTATAATCTTGAACATGATGATGTATATGTGAATATCTATTGTAAATTTATTATAATCGTTAACATGACAATGTTTATGTGAATATCTATTGTAAATGTATTATAATCTTTAACATGATAATCAAAATAACAGTATTCTGAGCAGGACGCCTTAAATTACAATAAAATGTATCAAACCCTATTTTGTGGGTACTCAAAAAAGTCGTCTAAGTATATTATTTCATTTCTAGATGACCCTGTGGAGTCATGTAGTCAAATCTGGTCTACACTGTTTACAAATAAGTCGATGCATGATTTAAGAAGCCGCTGACATAGATAATACATTTACAAGGTTTTTAACTCTATTTAGTAACCAATTATAAAACTTGCATTTAAAGAGAGTGTCAGTGTTTTGTCAGAAGTGACATCTGGTTCTACATTACATTCAAACGGAAAGTGAAGACTCGGGTGGACGTGTTTATTTACACTGTCTCATCTGGACGTTCACTGTTCGCATGACGTGTCTCAACATTCATAACTAAACACTTGTATAACTATTAAATACAGTACAATTTGTTAAGATAGATTAATTGTTATTTGCATATGTATATAACAACGTACAGTATATGATCATTCATCGAATCACATCTTGATTTTAAAGCATGTTGCATGTGGCCGTTTGCATGATCTTTATCATAGGATAATCACCAACTCGTTTATGAAATCTCACGACTATTAACAAACATGTAAATATCAGAAAGTATCAACATCACCATCAAGCATTATTAATGTTTTATTGTTTAATATATGGCAAATAAACTTAGTGATTGCGTTCATGCACATTTGGCTGGCTTCGTCTTTACTAACTATAATAAAAATGAAAGCTGAATGCCTTTCATATCGATGTAAAGTCATTGCCTATCATATCTTTGATCATATGTATACGCATAATTATGCTTCAATCACAAGTGTTCCAATTGCATGAATATATGTTGATAGCATTGCGAACTTGGAACAGAAGTAATGATTTTTTGTAAGGAAGGCCTTATAGCCAGAAATTAAACTGGAAAATATATGGAATACGACGAGATGATATGTGTTCCCCTACTACTCTCTATATAAGAAGTATACATAAATTAAACCAAGAAACATTGAATAATTGGTAGAAAAAATATTTTGCATTTACTCTTTCATATAGAATTCATTTGAGTATTAAAATTATATTGACTGGAAAACAAAACGTGCCATCCTGATCATACATATATATACAGTTTGACCTGGATCTTCACTGACCACACATGTCGGAATGCCTATTGTCCTGCATTATGGTCATCGGTCATCCATATTTTTAGAGGGTACTGTCATAGTTTATTAGTACCCGCTGGCATCCTGCATGAAACATACTACCCCCCCCCGCTTGTATCATACGGCCATGCCGTCTTCTCTTGCATGTTCCTCCATCAACGTTCAAACAAATCCCACTACCATTACCACTATCTGGAAATCAAACCCGTCGATAACCGCTAGTTTGGATCTCCGCCAACCCATTTCCGGTGTCAAAATAAAAAAAAGAAGCACCTAGATGACACAGACTACCTAATTTCCGGTCGATATTCTAACCTCCACAACACAATATGCTGTACTTTGAATATCTAAATCCCGGTTACGGATGAATGTTGTCTTAACACGAACCTCTGTTATCTTCCTGTACCCACGTGTTCACCACTTCCTGTCCTTTCATGGTAAGTATTTACTTCCAGTTTTATTTTGTCGCCTGCCTGCAAAAAGCTAGAGAAGGAGGTCTCCTCTCTATCGTTTTTTCGTCTCGTCTGTCTGTCCGTCCGTCTATCTGTTGGTACGTCTGCAATTCACACTTTAATTTGGTGATTAACTGGCAGGCGACAGACACGTGTGTTACTTCGAACACTCTTGTTTATATCGTTATCAAGTTGACTTCTCTTTGTCTTGCATCTCAAATGTCAAGTTTGATATATTTATCTTGTAAATATATCTTAGTTCTTGTAAAGATATCTTAGTTCTTGTAAATATATATTAGTTCTTGTAAATATGTCATATACATCCATAGGATAAATGAATTATGTGGACTCTATCTAGATTATGTTATGTGATAAATAAATGCCACGAAGGACAGCTTTAGTCTCTCTAGGCAGATATCTTAAGGCAATGTATGTAATTGTCTTTTCCAGATTTTTTTTTGTCGTGATCTCTAAGTTCAGATATTTTATTTCATACGTTACAGACGTATAAGATCAGAGTTCAAACGTTACTGTTTTAGCCGTAATATATTTCATGCTTAACTAAACGTGTGGTTAAACCAGCATCATTACGGCTAAAAATGTAAAATGTTACTTTACGTGTAAAATGTTACTTACTATACGTGTAAAATGTTACTTACTATACGTGTAAAATGTTACTTACTAATGTTACTTACTATACGTGTAAAATGTTACTGACTATACGTGTAAAATGTTACTATAAATGTAAAATGTTACCATACGTGTACATTATTTTCGATTTTAGACGCTTATCGTGACTATTAAACAAAACTCAAATCGCATAAAGAAACACCACCAACAAAAATATAATGTTTCAAAACGGGAAACTTTACTGTTCTAATTCTGTTTGTTTGTTTTCTATACAAATGTTTACTGAATGTCAAGGAAAATGTTAGTGAACATTAATATTTTTGAATTTTCTAGATACAATGGCCAACGCATTTTTGATCACCAAATGGAAAGTATGGTACACTTCTCTGGACGTCAACCACGACGGAAAAATCTCCATTGAGGATGTAGAAGAATCCAGGTTAGCATAATTGATTGAGTGTTTGTTATGATGTTTTGTGTAGTTTGTTATGAGGTTTTGTGTAGTTTTCAACAGCAGCTCAGTTATAAAACAGCGACATAACTTTAACACAACCCCCTTGGTGACTAATGAGTACTTGGCAAGTCAATGTGCCTTGTTCCTCCGCCTGGACACCACGCGTGGGGATTCAGCCCGGGAGGTACGGTCTCGAATCCCCAAACTTAAAAGTAAACCAATTATGAGGAAAAACAAGGTGCTGATGTATACGTCGACCATCATGTAATAGCAGTTTTGCCTTGTCTCTGTTCTAGCCATAACCGCTATAAATCGGTATATATTCAAACATTCAACACTTTTACACAAATCAAATGCCGGTATTATAACATTGCTTTTATCTGTGGCTCTGAATTATATATACATATTATCTTATTTCTGTCATTCCAGAAGTAAGTTCTCAGAACTGCATAAACTCGAATCCGACAAAGGTAAAATGGTTCAGGATAACTTCACCAAGTGGTGGAACAAATTTGTCTTCAGGGGCAGAACCGATGAAATTTCCGAACAAGAATTTGTCGATGCCCTCAACAAAGACTTTACTACTGACAAGGCAAAGTTCGTGGCGGAAATGACCGAATGCTTCAACACCTTCTTTGACGTTATCGATACAAACAAAGATAGATCAATCTCAGAAGACGAATTCCTAATCGCTTTCAAGGCCTACGGCCACGAAAACGTTGCCCTGGATACCAAATTCTTCACAGCCTACAATCCAAAGGCCGGCCTCGTACCTCTGAGACAGATCGTAGACTCCTGGATCGATTTCGTCACAAGTGATGACGCATCTAAGCAGAGCATTGTGAAAACAGCTTTTGAAAGTGGTGTTTAAACGAACCTATGAACCTAGCCGTTTTTTAACATTCTGTCTTAAAATCGATATACCAGTTTTGAACAACTGTTTTTATCCAGTCAAAGAAATTTAAAATATGACAAGCACTTCCATTCTGTCCTGTTTGAAAAACGTTTAAATTGATTCACCTATGTTGCTAACGTGTTTGGCGAATCCGCCGTATTGTCAAGCACCTTGGTGGTCTACATTGTAAATAGTTATTTATTCATTAATGTTTTATTTATTCCATTACTACTTTATCAATTTAATACGAAAATGAACAGTTGCCACTTAGCCTTTTAATGAACGGTATGAACATCCTATTTCATATAAATGAAGATCGAAAGAGAAATTATCAGAATTAAGCAAAAATCTAAATTCGTATAATTTGTTAATGAAATATTTTACCTTACGCATTAAAGTTCATATGGGTTTTAAACTAGCGTGTTTGTTACTTACTTATGTGTGTCCGAATTATTTTTTATTTATTACGAAAAACATAAACTTTGAATCTAGTCGAGAAGTCTGAAAATAGGTCGAGACAGCGAATTAGGGAGGACAGGAGTGTCAATGGCTGTCTCCGCTGGTTAACATTCACTTCATGCCATACTGTTTAGAGTTATCCAGGTCCCTTGTAGAATTTAAGAAAACATGTTTTTGGTGTCAAAGCTACTTAAGTTTTAAGTTGTATATGTTTAAGTTCAATATAAAGTGTCAATCATGATTACAAAAGAGCAGAAAAGTACAATTTTGATCATCAAAGAGAGATTAATAAAATCTTTATAATCTAGTGATTTTATTCGGTAATTGATTGATTGATTGATTGGGGTTTAACGCCGTTTTTAACAATTTCTCAGTTATATCATGGTGGCCAGTTCACCTACTCGTGCATATCCTGGTTTTCTCACACCAGTATTCCATACAACAATCTTCCCAAGCAACTGGCTGCTTTTCCACATATACTTAGCCCATTAGTGGAAGACGAATGACGCATGTCGCATTGACTTTTGTCAATCCTCGGAAAGAAAGTTGGCCGAGCCGGGATTCGAACTCACAACCCCTGGATTGACAGCCCGCGTCGCTACCGACTGAGCTACCGGGGTAATGACCATGTGGGTTTAAATGTTAATTCCGGACAGAACATTTTCAATTTATGTCCCCAAATTGTCTTATTGATGATCAAAAGTGTTAGTCTTCTTCTGTCATTGGAATCAAAACATAATACAATTTAAAATTTAATAACTTTAACACAAATCATCTCTTATGTAACTCTTTCAGAAATCAGCGATGTTTGCCAAATTTGAAATCTGGCTGTTTTTCAAAGTGAAAGGTCTAGAGAAGAGTTTCAGAACCATCTTACATATTGAACACGCCGTGCGATCTTATTACAGAGATCATGAATAAGCTAACGGTCACCGTGATATAACTGAAACAATGTATAAAAGGCGTAACCCATCTAAATAACACACAGAAACAACATGTAGTCTCACTAGTATGAACTAGAGATACCAAGTACACCACTGTAATCTCACCTATTGAGTAAGCACTAGTACATGCATTTGATGGTGGGGTACCGAATATAGCAATTCGCCTCGCCAAAGCTTACATGTATCGGATGGTCCCCACACCATACCAAATATAGCAATTCGCCTCGCAAAAGTTTACATGTATTTGATGGTCCCTACACCATACCGATTATAGCAATTCGCCTCGCAAAAGTTTACATGTATCTGATGGTCCCGACACCATACCAAATATAGCAATTCGCCTCGCCAAAGTTTACATGTATTTGATGGTCCCCACACCATACCGAATATAGAAATTCGGCTCGCCAAAGTTTACATGTATCTGATGGTCCCCACACCATACCGATTATAGCAATTCGGCTCGCCAAAGTTTACATTTATTTGATGGTCCCCACACCATACCGAATATGGCAATTCGCCCCGCCAAAGTTTACATTTATTTTCACTACCATCATAGACGCGATGTGTGAGAGAAAAAAATCTGAAAGTCTCACAATTAAAATTATTTCTACAGATACGCAAGCGAAACCACGTGTCACTTCGCTTGGCGCATGCGCCTAAACACCACGGATAGCTCGAAGTCTAAAGGAACCCTGGAATTACCTCGATGATCTTCGTCTTTCAGTGATTGCTTCATTTATTCCAAATTAATTTGTGTAGTGATGGTTGCACTTGAAAAGAGAGAGGTGATACTGGAGCGAAGCAGCAGTTCTTATTGTAAAAACTCTCAATTGAATTATACCGTCGGTTAATCGTATTGTAAAAACTCTCAATTGAATTATACCGTCGGTTGATCTTATTGTAAAAACTCTCATTTGAATTATACCGTCGGTTGATCTTATTGTAAAAACTCTCAATTGGATTGTTCGTTCGGTTGATCTTATTGTAAAAACTCTCAATTAGGTTGTTCATTCGGTTGATCTTATGGTAAAAACTGTCATTATGAGTGTTCCATCGTTTGATCTTATTGTAGTTTACATCACGTATAATGTGTTATTGCATACACCGAGGATCCTTTACGACTTGCTCATTGCTATGTGTTTAGGGCTCGTTGCATTCATGTTGTTTCTAAGACAGTTACATGTAGCTTAACCCCTTCCCATAGTCAGTACATTTGAAAAATTTCTATGAAAAAATGCTTGAATAAACGTTAGAAAGCATTTAAGCACCATGAGAAATTGCTCATTGTTGGCATTTCATACTTTTGCCTTGGTGTTTTTAAAAGTCGTCTGCTACTTGTGCGTCGAAATACGTCTTAATAGTGGTAAGTTTTATGCAACTATTTTGACATGGACATTTCTTCCGAAATAATCTGGTTATACTTGTAAAACGTGTAAACAATGTGTCTGGATCCACCTACGGGCACGTAGTTATGACGAACGCTATTTTTAACAACACATGTACGATTTAAAACGGCGTTTCCCAACAATGTACATCTTGTCCAGCCAGCACTTTCGCGCAGTTTGATAATGGCCGACACTCATATAAGCGTGTAGTAAACACTTCATCCTGCATTTATAAAAACCTATAAAATAAAGTACGATAATAATGACGATACTATAATAAAGGATTCAGCGCGATAACGAGAGAAAGCTGTAACACATGCACTGGCTAGTTTGGTTTTCCAATTCAGCGTGTCTGCCTGCCTTAGTTTTTTTTATTTTGTTACATAATTTGCTTACTTTTGTTGGTTTACTGTGCTGGTTTACTGTGATGGTTTACTGTGATGGTTTAAATCTTGACATAATTACATAAGCTGACTCCTACGGTATACACAAAGACATCGTTAATACGGACTTATTCAACACTAGCTGCACTCCCATGGAATATAGGTAAATTGTATTAGCAAATAATAAATAAAACAAAAATAAGACGATGACGTCAGTACTTGGTACTATGTCCATGGCCATTTCAAACGTGTCAACATGTTTTCAACATGTTTTCAACATCGCCTGCTGCAGTTTTGTTGTAAATGGGAAAGGGTTAAAGCGACGTACAGTGGTATAGGGGTTTATTAAGGTTAAGCTCCGACCATGGGAATGTCCGTGAAGCTGTTCGATATTAATTATATGGAGAGAGAGAATATATTTTCGCGAGGGTCGTGAGTTCGAACCTCGGATCGGCATTTCTTTTCGTGGGATGATTGACAAATGCCGTTGAAATCAGCGTCATTCGTCTTCATAAAATTGGGCTAAATATTTGTTGTAAGAAATTCGCCAATTGCTTTAGAAGATTCTAGCCTGAGAAAGCCAGGAAACATAGTACGGTTATGAGTTTAACTCCAATTAATCGACTTCATACATATTTCTTTGTCTTAAAACTCAAGCAAATGTCTATACAAACTATAACACTCTTTAAAGATAAGCCAACAGTCGGAAAAATAATACTTATTGGAAGCCGCCACCCTGTAGGGATGCTTAGAAATTTCGAACAAGGAGAATATTTAGACCTGCCAGCGTGACCACATATCTTGATTTCTCTTTGTCCTTACTAAGTACATTAATTTAAGTTAATGACTTTTAAAACATCCCTTTTACACTCTATATACATGTGTGAGTTTTACAAATTAAAAACCAAAACCAAAGGCCAGTATATTAATTGAATATATGTACATTTTTATTTAAGCGAAATTCATACTGTATCTTGTCTAAACAGTAAACTGAATTGGTTACCTGCCTTATACGCTTTTTTAGTTCGATAGTATGTTAAACCGGGAACCATGATCAAGGGAAGGCACGCAGTAAATGTAATCTGTTTCTTGTTGTTGTTGTTTGGCGTTGTTTACCCTCGCGCTCGGCATAAATGCCATTCCGTTCCTTGCATGCTATCATATATTACGCAGTAATTCTAGATGAAGAAGTGCAGAAATGGACATATATAAACCACAGAAATATCTGTTTCACAATAAATGTTGCCGTCTAGTTGAAATGTTAATGTTTATCAAACTTATTCATACGAATCACAAGAAAAACATCCTGGTAGTACTTAAAGGGAGGTAATTTGAACTATATACGCACAATTTAACTAAGTTCCCATTTGGTCTGACACCTTTGTCTAATAATACACATGTATGACGATTTAAATAAACAATTTAAAGGGAATACAAATACATGTTCAGCAGCTAAACATTTAAATACATGTTCAGCAGCTAACCGTTTCCCACATACAACAACCAATTTGGTAGAGGAAAGTTAACGTCGTGCCGGGTTAGGTAGTCTCAATATAAAATTGCAAATATTGGAAATATACTTATACACAAACGGACGTTTCTAGTTTCAGTACATACAAAAACGGTTCATACTTAAATTTACTTTAACATGTTGGTATATTGAATTGGGTGTTTCTGTGAGATTCACAGACTTAGTACGTTGAAATGAAAATTTGTTTATAACTTTATAAATTTTATATTCATGCCTATACATTAGGGTATTCTACAAACAATTAATGAAATGTGTACACATTTATCTTGGCTTAAATTTGATTTTGATGTTGTTACTTAATTTAAATAATAGTTTTCATTCATATAATTTCAATATTTATTAATCTTATTCATACGAATCACAAGGTAAAGATCCTTGTATTGCTTAAAGGGAGATAATTTGAAGTATACAACAGTCTTCAAAGTGATAAATATGTCAGCGATTTACCGTATACAGTTGCTTGTGGATTTAAATGTTCTTTTTTCTTATTTCTACATGAACAACGAAAAATTGCGGCTTCTCTTTGACGCTTTGCGTCAAACATTCGTCTTGTTACATTTGGTGCAGCGTCAGAAAAAATAGAGTAGTTGAGTTAGTCGCCCAATTTCTTATCTACTATCTTAAAGATGAATATACTGAATGTAGACTAAATCAGGGACGTAGATAAGACTCTTATCTACGTCCCTGACTAAATAGACCATTTTGGATGGTACGAACATATGACGCGATTACATAACGGATAAAGTTTTCAGCTTCTGTGAAATGATTAAACTAAATAATTTCGAATCTTTTTCTCAAACCACAATTGTTTAAATACGGCATGTTTATAGTGCTGATACCAGGTGAGGGTGCGATATATTTCGAGTCTGTTTGTCTGGTATATCAATTACTAGTGCATCGTACAGCATTCTTACAAAGCTCCGGAATACCAAATGACGCAGTTAGAAATGACTGGGCAAAAAACCATTTTCACAAAGTGTGCAATAAACATACTATATCAATCAGCGGGTTCACATATGCCATAACTGATTGTATTCTGTGACAACCTGTCAACGGCTTGTTGTTACAATACACAAACACACGTGATTTATAAAGCTAGTTTTTTTGCATCTCTATAAACAAACGTACAGATGCATTCAATCTGCCTCTATCGTTTTGGAGTCCTTATGCATCTGTGTACAGTGGAGACTTAGAAGACTTCGTGCATCAGCGGAGTTTCGCCAGAGTCTTCACTGTCTTTCTTCATGTTATCAAGTCCTTTGTGAATTTTTTTAAGAAAATCAATAGCTGTAACTCCTGTCTGTTTTAACTATACGCGAGTTGCGAGGTGTCAATAAGAGTAAAGCTCCTTTGTTGATGTGGATGTGTTACCAGAGTTTCTCGTTATTACAACAAACTGTTTTTGATGGGAAAGCGACATTCTTCGGTCGTGTACTCATGACAGGAGAAGTTGTGTGTTTTTTCTATAATTTATAATAAATAAATAAATAAACAAGAGTTGCTGCAAGATGCAGCAATTGGTGCGGGAATCAGCATTTTATGGCTTAAGAAATACAGTTTGATTTGAATAACACGAAACCCGCTTTTAAATATATGATATAAATATATGAAAAAACGTGATTTTAGTTAAATACGTAAAACGAAAACAAAAACACCTTTTCCCAATGTGTGGACCTCGATCTCCCAGAATTATTGTAAACATTTGTCTGCGCATGCACGTCCTTTTTCCCCTTAGTATATTCTTAAAATCGCAAAATTTAGCACATAACTTCGCATTTATAAAAATATTCCCAATGTCCTAATGTAACGGGAACGGGGTATAGGTATATGTATACATATCACTTCTACAGCCTTGCTGTTGAAGCCGGCGTTTATAGCGACGTTGGTAGAGTGATTGACCTTTGTGTAAAGTTAAGCGTTCATCGCGGTAAGTGCCTGGATGGGTGACCCGCGATGGCTTAACGCCGGTATACGTTAAAAATGGTCGCAGCGGTTGGTGTTATTACAAAACCTATGGTTTTAATTTACATTTTAATTATAAAAAAAAAAAATCGCATATAAATAGACTGGTTCACTAATCTTAATATTCTATTGCAAACTCGAACGAGAACCAGTGACGAACTGCTACGGAAATATCCGAGAGCTGACAGTAAAATACGGCGCATGCGCGATCAATGCTATTAACACGGCGCATGCGCAAGCCCATTGCACCAGTGATAGTTTTTTCACAACCAATATATGCACTGGTGCTAATGCACCCGTGCAATAAATGGATAACTGTTTAGATCGTAACCTTGGTTCTTATTTAGTTGTTTAGTAAGCAGCAATAGTCACTTTCATTTATAATTATTTAAATTGTCACTATATTTAGAATCTGTAATAGTTCTTACAAGTGTATGGAGTATATGAGCCGTCCCGTGAGATAACCAACATTGTGGACTCTGCGTAAACTATCGTCCCGTGAGGTAACCAACATTGTGGACTCTGCGTAAACTATCGTCCCGTGAGGTAACCAACATTGTGGACTCTGCGTAAACTATCGTCCCGTGAGGTAACCAACATTGTGGACTCTGCGTAAACTATCGTCCCGTGAGGTAACCAACATTGTGGACTCTGCGTAAAGTATCGTCCCGTGAGATAACCAACATTGTGGACTCTGCGTAAAGTATCGTCCCGTGAGATAACCAACATTGTGGACTCTGCGTAAACTATCGTCCCGTGAGATAACCAACATTGTGGACTCTGCGTAAAGTATCGTCCCGTAAGATAACCAACATTGTGGACTCTGCGTAAAGTATCGTCCCGGATCAGCTTAAGCATGCCGCGCACGAACAGACACGTTTCGCCTCATGTTGATTTCCTGTTACAGGAATCACTACTCTATACATCTATCCCCCTGAGACGGAATGTGTCGGCCCGGATCAGTCTGCGCGGACAGAGCAGGCTGATCTGGGTCGAGACATGACGCAGATGCCATACTGATGTATTCCCGCGAGACGGCTCATATTATGATTAACATCGAGTATAGATTGTGTATAAAGACGAGTCTGGATGATGAGTATAGATTGTGTATAAAGACGAGTCTGGATGATGAGTATAGATTGTGTATAAAGACGAGTCTGGATGATGAGTATAGATTGTGTATAAAGACGAGTCTGGATGATGAGTATAGATTGTGTATAAAGACGAGTCTGGATGATGAGTATAGATTGTGTATAAAGACGAGTCTGGATGATGAGTATAGATTGTGTATAAAGACGAGTCTGGATGATGAGTATAGATTGTGTATAAAGACGAGTCTGGATGATGAGTATAGATTGTGTATAAAGACGAGTCTGGATGATGAGTATAGATTGTGTATAAAGACGAGTCTGGATGATGAGTATAGATTGTGTATAAAGACGAGTCTGGATGATGAGTATAGATTGTGTATAAAGACGAGTCTGGATGATGAGTATAGATTGTGTATAAAGACGAGTCTGGATGATGAGTATAGATTGTGTATAAAGACGAGTCTGGATGTACGTTCTGGATGATGAGTATAGATTGTGTATAAAGACGAGTCTGGATGTACGTCTGGATGATGAGTATAGATTGTGTATAAAGACGAGTCTGGATGTACGTTCTGGATGATGAGTATAGATTGTGTATAAAGACGAGTCTGGATGTACGTTCTGGATGATGAGTATAGATTGTGTATAAAGACGAGTCTGGATGTACGTCTGGATGATGAGTATAGATTGTGTATAAAGACGAGTCTGGATGTACGTTCTGGCTCTTCTGAGAATACAATGTTCGCAAATAATCTTTCAACGTAATTATGGGAAATATAATGCTGTTTCCATCATGTATGGTAAGCTAAGGGTAACGACTTATGAGTAACAATGATAGCATTGCGACAGAACATGCGATTAGAACACTAAAAAAAGGTACAAGTTGGCATTTCTGAAAAGAGCATGGTTAACACAAATTGGCGACATGCTGGCAGACCCTATCGCTTAACAAACTTAAACGGCATGCCGGCATACAACTTGTCATGTTAGAGCTTTTATCGAAGTACAGATGCAATAAAACATTTCTATATACTTGTTAAGATATAATCATTAGTACAAGAACGTTAGAATGTTGATAGAAAATAGCATTATGGGTACATCTACCGTCTTTATTGCATTATGGGTACATCTACCGTATTTATTGCAATATGGATTATGTTTGTAATGAAAACAAGTCTTAAATGTCTTGTTTATAAGATCAAGTGTATTTTTTATTACCGTGTATATCACATGGGATCTATGATAACGTTCTTACACCCAGACGTCTTTACAGCAGACACATCAAATTGGAAAGGAAATATTGCTTCAAAAGGCTTCTTTTCAAACAGTATTTTAAATTTAAATTCTTCCTTGTATGTACAAGATTGTAGACTTGATTAACACTCATGTGACTATAGGTAAACTTGGAATCTGCAATTTATTGTTTTCGATTGATATTTATACAATAAATACAGTATGGCTGGAATGAACTGGAATATTAACGCGTCGGTCTTAAGGATGCGAATAAAAGAGATGATGCGTTTGCAAAAGGTAGAGACACTGGCGACTCTAAACATTCATCCATTATCGACATAGCGACTCTAAAAATACGTCCATTATCGACATAGCGACTGTGAACATACGTCCATTATCGACATAGCGACTGTGAACATACGTCCATTATCGACATAGCGACTGTGAACATACGTCCATTCTCGACATAGCGACTGTGAACATACGTCCATTATCGACATAGCGACTGTGAACATACGTCCATTATCGACATAACGACTGTGAACATACGTCCATTATCGACATAACGACTGTGATCATACGTCCATTATCGACATAGCGACTGTGATCATACGTCCATTATCGACATAGCGACTGTGATCATACGTCCATTATCGACATAGCGACTGTGAACATACGTCCATTATCGACATAACGACTGTGATCATACGTCCATTATCGACATAGCGACTGTGATCATACGTCCATTCTAGACATAGCGACTGTGATCATACGTCCATTATCGACGAAACGACTGTGATCATACGTCCATTATCGACATAACGACTGTGATCATACGTCCATTCTAGACATAGCGACTGTGATCATACGTCCATGATCGACATAACTACTGTGATCATACGTCCATTATCGACCTAGCGACTGTGATCATACGTCCATTATCGACAAAACAACTGTGACCATACGTCCATTATCGACATAACGACTGTGATCATACGTCCATTATCGACATAGTGACTCTAAACATACGTCCATTCTCAACATAGCGACTGTGATCATACGTCCATTCTCGACATAGCGACTCTAAACATACGTACATTATCAACATAGCGACTGCAATCATACATCCATTCACGACATAGTGACTGTGATCATACGTCCATTATCGACATAGCGACTGTGATCATACGTCCATTATCGACATAGCGACTGTGATCATACGTCCATTCTCGACATAGCGACTGTGAACATTCGTCCATTCTAGACATATCGACTGTGATCATACGTCCATTCTCGACATAGGGACTCCAAACATACGTCCATTCTTGACATAGCGACTGTGATCATACGTCCATTCTCGACATAGGAACTCCAAACATACGTCCATTCTTGACATAGCGACTGTGATCATACGTCCATTCTCGACATATCGATTTTGAACAAACGTCCATTCTCGACATAGCGACTGTGATCATACATCCATTATAGACATAGCTACTGTGAACATTCGTCCATTCTAGACATAGCGACTGTGATCATACGTCCATTCTTGACATAGGGACTCCAAACATACGTCCATTCTTGACATAGCGACTGTGATCATACGTCCATTCTCGACATAGCGACTGTGATCATACGTCCATTCTCGACATAACGACTGTGATCATACGTCCATTCTCGACATAGGGACTCCAAACATACGTCCATTCTTGACATAGCGACTGTGATCATACGTCCATTCTCGACATAGCGACTGTGATCATACGTCCATTCTCGACATAACGACTGTGATCATACGTCCATTCTCGACATAGGGACTCCAAACATACGTCCATTCTTGACATAGCGACTGTGATCATACGTCCATTCTCGACATAGCGACTCTAAACATACGTACATTATCAACATAGCGACTGCAATCATACATCCATTCACGACATAGTGACTGTGATCATACGTCCATTATCGACATAGCGACTGTGATCATACGTCCATTATCGACATAGCGACTGTGACCATACGTCCATTCTTGACATAACGACTGTGATCATACGTCCATTCTCGACATAACGACTGTGATCATACGTCCATTCTTGACATAGCGACTGTGATCATACGTCCATTCTCGACATAGCGACTCTGAATATACGTCCATTCTCGACATAGCGACTGTGATCATACAACCATTATAGACATGGCGACATTGATCATACGTCCAGTATAGACATAGCGACTGTGAACATACGTACATTCTCGACATAACGACTGTGATCATACGTCCATTCTCGACATAACGACTGTGATCATACGTCCATTCTCGACATAACGACTGTGGTCATACGTCCATTATCGACATAGCGACTGTGATCATACGTCCATTATCGACATAGCGACTGTGATCATACGTCCATTATCGACATAGCGACTGTGATCATAGTCCATTCTCGACATAGCGACTGTGATCATACGTCCATTCTAGACATAGCGAATGTGACCATACGTCCATTCTAGACATAGCGACTGTGAACATACGTACATTCTAGACATAGCGACTCAGAACATACGTCCATTCTAGACAAAGCGACTGTGACCATTCGTCCATTCTAGATATGGCGACTGTGACCATACGTCCATTCTCGACATAGCGACTGTGAACATTCGTCCATTCTCGACATAGCGACTGTGACCATACGACCATTCTAGACACCGCGACTGTAATCATACGTCCCTTCTAGACATAGCGACTGTGAACATACGACCATTCTAGACATAGCGACTGTGAACATTCGTCCATTTTCGATATAGCGACTGTGAACATACGTCCATTCTCGACATAGCGACTGTGACCATACGTCCATTCTCGACATAGCGACTGTGACCATACGTCCATTCTCGACATAGCGACTGTGACCATTCGTCCATTCTCGACATAGCGACTGTGACCATACGTCCATTCTCGACATAGCGACTGTGACCATACGTCCATTCTAGACATAGCGACACTGATCATACGCCATTCACGACATAGCGACTCTGAACATTTGTCCATTCTAGACATAGCAACATTTGTCCATTTTAGACATAGCGTCTCCGAACATTCGTCCATTCTCGACATGGCGACTGTGAACATTTGTCTATTATCGACATGGCGACTCAGATCATACGTCCATTCTCGACATAGCGAATCTGAACAGTTGACATTGAGCGTACTGTTTCGATCCTTATATTTGACATCGAGCGTCGTGGAGCTATCCACTTCTCCTTATATTTCACAGTGGGCGTCGTGGTGCTATCCTTATATTTCACAGTGGGCGTCGGGGTGCTATTCTTACACTTGAACATCGGGCCTCCTGGTGCTATCCTTACATTTGAACATCGGGCGTCCTGGTGCTATTCTTACATTTGAACATCGGGCCTCCTGGTGCTATCCTTACATTTGAACATCGGGCCTCCTGGTGCTATCCTTACATTTGAACATCGGGCCTCCTGGTGCTATTCTTACATTTGAACATCGGGCCTCCTGGTGCTATCCTTAGATTTGAACATCGGGCCTCCTGGTGCTATCCTTACATTTGAACATCGGGCCTCCTGGTGCTATCCTTAGATTTGAACATCGGGCCTCCTGGTGCTATCCTTACATTTGAACATCGGGCCTCCTGGTGCTATCCTTACATTTGAACATCGGGCCTCCTGGTGCTATTCTTACATTTGAACATCGGGCCTCCTGGTGCTATCCTTACATTTGATCATCGGGCCTCCTGGTGCTATCCTTACATTTGAACGACGGGCCTCCTGGTGCTATCCTTACATTTGAACATCGGGCCTCCTGGTGCTATTCTTACATTTGAACATCGGGCCTCCTGGTGCTATCCTTACATTTGAACATCGGGCCTCCTGGTGCTATTCTTACATTTGAACAACGGGCGTTCTGATTCGATCCGTTCGTTTGAAATCTAGCATATTTGTTCGATCAATTCTCGCGATGTTCATGACGAAGTGTCCACGGGCAAGGCATGATTTCTAGCCGAGTACTGATGTATCACCTATAGGCCATGGATACGTGTACTTTCGTCGTAATATTACGTTGTACTGATGTATCACCTATAGGCCATGGATAAGTGTACTTTCGTCGTAAAATAACGTTGTACTGCTGTATCACCTATAGGCCATGGATGTACTTTCGTCGTAATATTACGTTGTACTGATGTATAACCTATAGGCCATGGATAAGTGTACTTTCGTCGTAAAATAACGTTGTACTGCTGTATCACCTATAGGCCATGGATGTACTTTCGTCGTAATATTACGTTGTACTGATGTATCACCTATAGGCCATGGATAAGTGTACTTTCGTCGTAAAATAACGTTGTACTGCTGTATCACCTATAGGCCATGGATGTACTTTCGTCGTAATATTACGTTGTACTGATGTATCACCTATAGGCCATGGATAAGTGTACTTTCGTCGTAATATTACGTTGTACTGATGTATCACCTATAGGCCATGGATAAGTGTACTTTCGTCGTAATATAAGGTTATACTGTTGAAAACGGTGTTCAGCTCCAAAAACACAAACAGCAAATCCTGTTTAACAGTTTGAATATCAAATTTCAACCGTCAATCTGCCTCGCTATGTTAAAAGGGGGCATACCTCTTGTCTGGATTGTTATTAAAAGAATGCTGTGATCATATGTTTCAAAACGGGTTATTGCTTATTTAAAGTCCTGTGCTGTAACAAAATTACGGCTAGTCCGCGCCATAAAATCCCCCTTTCCTAAAAAAACAGTTAATTCATTGTTTACAATCATGTTTTCTTGTGTAAAAATATTGACACAAAAATGTATGCCGGCACATGTTTTATATTTCTATCTAACATCAAAGAAATGTGAGTTGGAATAAATGATTTCCAGTATTTAGTTAAGCACTAGGTATGTAATCTCGCTTCTCGTGGTGGAATAAATGAGTTCAGTATTTAGTAGAGCGAGGTATGTAATCTCGCACCACGTGCTGAGAGTTATTAACGGGCACATTTTAGTTAGTCGTAAGAGCTAACCGTTGGGAATACGTGGTCAATGCAGAATCATAGTATTCACTCAGTGGTTCTGCAATATGTTACTTTTGAAAACATCAAAGGATAAAGAGGCTTCTGACAAATTGTATACATTTGATCTGAAAGCATCAATTTCCCGACAGATATCTGTATTTAGAGCTGAAAGCATCAATTCAGCGACATATATCTACATTTAGAGCCGAAGGCATCAATTCCCCGACACATAGCTACATTTAAAGCTGAAAGCATCAATTCCCCGACATATATCTACATTTAGAGCTGAAAGCATCAATTCCCCGACATTTATAAACATTTAAATCTGAAAGCATCAATTCCCCGACAGATATATACATTTAGAGCTGAAAGCATCAATTCCCCGACATATATCTACATTTAGATCTGAAAGCTTCAATTCCCCGACAGATATCTACATTTAGATCTGAAAGCTTTAATTTCCAGACATATATCTACATTTAGAGCTGAAAGCATCAATTCCCCGACATTTATCTACATTTAGATCTGAAAGCATCAATTCCCCGACAGATATCTACATTTAGAGTTGAAAGCATCAATTCCCCGACATATATCTACATTTAGATCTGAAAGCTTCAATTCCCCGACAGATATCTACATTTAGATCTGAAAGCTTTAATTTCCCGACATATATCTACATTTAGATCTGAAAGCATCAATTTCCCGACAGATATGTACATTTAGATTTGAAAGATTCAATTCCCCGACAGATATATACATTTAGATCTGAAAGTATCAATTTCCCGACAGATATATACATTTAGATCTGAAAGCATCAATTCCCGACAGATATATACATTTAGATCTGAAAGCATCAATTTCCCGACATATATCTACATTTAGATCTGAAAGCATCACTTTTCCGACATATATCTACATTTAGATCTGAAAGCTTCAATTCCCCGACAGATATATACATTTAGATCTGAAAGCATCAATTTCCCGACATATATCTACATTTAGATCTGAAAGCTTCAATTCCCCCGACAGATATATACGTTTAGATCTGAAAGCATCAATTTTCCGACAGATATCTACATTTAGATCTGAAAGCATCAATTTTCCGACATATATCTACATTTAGATCTGAAAGCATCAATTTCCCGACAGATATGTACATTTAGATTTGAAAGATACAATTTCCCGACAGATATATACATTTAGATCTGAAAGTATCAATTTCCCGACAGATATATACATTTAGATCTGAAAGCATCAATTCCCGACAGATATATACAATTGGAGCTGAAAGCATCAATTTCCCGACAGATATCTACAATTGGAGCTGAAAGCATCAATTCCCCGACAGATATCTACATTTAGAGCTGAAAGCATCAATTCCCCGACAGATATCTACATTCAGATCTGAAAGCATCAATTCCCCGACATATATGATATCTACATTCAGATCTGAAAGAATCAATTCCCCGACATATATCTACATTTAGATCTGAAAGCATCAATTTCCCGACATATATCTACATTTAGATCTGAAAGCATCAATTTCCCGACATATATCTACATTTAGATCTGAAAGCATCAATTCCCCGACATATATATACATTTAGATCTGAAAGCTTCAATTTCCCGACAGATATATACATTTAGATCTGAAAGCTTCAATTTCCCGACAGATATCTACATTTATCACACATTCTTTTTACCTTTTCAAACATAAAATAAAGCTGCAGTCAAATATATTTAGTACAATTGCTGAATGGAAAAGAAAACAGTGTATAAAGAAAGGTGAACTTGATCTTGTTCAGCAACTTCTCGATATGCGATATTTTTTTAAAAAGTTGTCTGCAGCAACTGCGTCTATACGTAGGAACGTGTTAAGGCAGGTTTTCCTATAGCACTGTCCAATTAATGCAGTCACTTTATAAGTCACAAGTTAGATTGGTTAGATGCAGTCTCGTGATCCACAAATCATATTCATTACGCCTTTCAGCTCCAAATTCCTTAAAAGTACCCGCTTCCATATTCAAAATCGGACGACTCTATTTTTCATGTTAATTAGAGTGTTTGGATATTTTGATAACTCAAAGGCAAACAATGCGGATTTCATGTGAGACAGCTCGATTCGATCACATGATTCCGTATTGTTTGTAAACCTCGATATTGTCATTGGCTCTAAAAGAGTTAGAATAACCTGCTGTAACGATAAGTGTCGAGTGTGTGTCAGACTCATTACAGGCTCAGCGAATAACCAACCCTAACGTAATCGTTACACGTGGGGAAAACCCACGTCAAGGATTCAAATAGATACTGCTGTAACGGTCAAATATAATTGGCGACTAGTGCAGAGCAAGACCAGACTTAGCAGATGCAGTGGCATAGCTGAGTCTACAGTGGCGGCAAATGTGTATCGGTTAGGTTTATTTCGCCGAGCGCTGCTTATTGATTCGATTATATGTGTGCAGGGAAGATTATGATCAGAATGTGGTCCGGTTTTTTGCTGGTTGTACTAAACCGCAGGTGGGTTTTCGTGTGGTTCGGTTCAGCTGATTCGTAGGTGGGTTTTCGTGTGGTTCGGTTCAACTGATTCGTAGGTGGGTTTTCGTGTGGTTCGGTTCAACTGATTCGTAGGTGAACTTGTTCCCCACATTAATTGTATGGATTGTACAGTCAGTCTAACACAAGGTTCATTGACATTTTTCTCGGAAAAAGTCTGGTGCGTCATTTCATTTGTGTCAACTGTCAACTCAAAAAAAGGTATTTTTAAATCATGCTATGAACTTAGTTGGAATTAGGTTCTGCAGTATTTTGTTCAATTATTGTTCAAGGTTTAAAAGTGTATCTGTTATGCTATTGGTAGAATCTTTCTGTTTTGATACTTTAAGAATACACTGAATTGAGACATGCTTTTGTTGTCAGGCATGTGCTATTAGAGCCAATCATTTAGCTCGAGGGATTTTACCGAGACAACCTTGGAAGACGTTAATTATCGTTTCGGCACTTCACGAGATGCCTTGCAACGTATGTCCTTTGTTTCTCGTTATTGCTCTTGATATTAATGAAAAAAGAGTATTTGATTTCACGGGAAGAATGTTTTAGTCTGGATTCTGACACACTTGCCTTTGACTGCAACCCACTTGGCAAAACTTCACTTGGTACTCGACTAAATTCAACCTAACATCACATTTGTCTTGCATTGTTGCATGTGGTTCTCATTAGGAACGTATCTGGTTGCGCTGGAAGAATGCTGTTTGTGAGATGGTTATATAAAGACAGTTATGAAAGAGGTGTGTATGTATAAAACAACATTGAGGTAAATGCGTGTATATCGGGGTTAATCAGAGTAGTGAGTGTTTTGTTGTATCTATCCTAGAACCTGACTGGACTGAATCAAAGAAATCGATGGTCAGTGTATTAACAGTTATATGATTAATTGGAGAAAAGTGTAGGTCAAGATGAGAGTGTGCGGTTTCGCTGGCTGATCTGGTCCAAAACACCATTGAGCACTGCCCACCTGTATTTCTGTATAACTGTTTAAAAATTTATATTAATCTACGAATATTTCAAATTCGCGAACAAAGATATTCGAGATCATATCTGTAATTTGCATAACCAACTCGTGATGTGTCACTTGTAAATTACCCACTGTTAAATTTAAAATCCTTTCCGCGCAGACTTGCTAATGCCTTCTCCTTCCCGACACGGCTACTTCAGACTAAGTTACTTTTCCTAGCCAAGAACTGATTTGCTAGTATGGTGTGTTAACGCGGCTTCAACACATGTTCAGTTATATCACGGCGTTTCATGGTTGAGTTACCAGTACTACTGGTTCATTTATCATGACACCAGCGAGTCAGTCGTAATTGTAACCACACAACACTGAGCGACACTGAGGGAAAGGTCTTGTATTTACTTGTCTACCAGGATCATGACTAAGTGTGCCGTCGCGGTGATATACATGAGCTACTGTTGGAAATGGTATTGATGCATACTAGAACACAATGTAAGTTCCGTGACAATCTGACCGTCTCCAAGCGGTAGTGGCTAGTGCGTCTGCATTGGGAGCGGGAAACCAGTGTTCGATCCCTAATAGTCATACCAAAGAAACGGTAAATGGTAGAAACGGCTTCCCTCCTTGGTGCTCCGAGTTGTGGGGACAGCACTAAAACGCTGGTGTAAGGACTAAATTAGTGCTAGTCTTTTACCCGGGAAAAATATAAATCATATAACTGGAATACTGAGTACCGGCATTTACTGATTTACTAAAGACCGGAATGACTATATTAGAATATTCTAGCGTCATTTTCATAACAGTTCGCGATTTGTTATCTAAATCGTCAAAGCGTATATAGAATTTATACGGGTAAACAAACCGACGGCGAAGCCGGCGATGTTTCCCGTCAATAGGTAATGTGTATGTCCAGAAAGGATTTTTCGATGCAGTCACGATTCTGCTACAGCGTAATTGACGTAAATAACTGATCGTGCAGCAAGCAAGGGGCTAACTGCATTTCGCGGGTAATTATTCATCGATCACAACATATAATAAATGTTTACCCGAAATAGGTAGCACCTATACTCATATTATCATGACACAGGTTAATTTATTCTCTACAATTTTATGTTAATGTTATTTGAATGCTAAAATGAAAACGTAATAGCGATTTCCTCAAGCACAATGTTATTGTCAAAGAAACGTTCGTTCTGACGATGTAGAACGACGTTATTTCAAAGCTATGATTCTACCTTAAGACCCAATAAAACAAACATCAAGTACCGCGTATATCTTGGAGGTAGCATGTGGTCCATTTTCACCGTAATGTATTCGCATTCACACAAAACCACGATCGGGCGTGCCCTAATATTAACCCTTATCCTGCTAAACTCCTCCAACTGATATCGTTAGCAAGTTTTACCATATTTATGGACTAGTCGTTGCTAAATATTAGTAAGGGTGCAGTGCGTGGAAGAGGTAGAGCGTCGGCCTCTCGTATCAAAGGTCCCTGGTTCGAGTCCCGTGATGAGCGGGTCCTGACTTTGGGATTTGTCCACACAAACGGCGCGAGTACTGGTTAAGTCTCCAGGAAGCAGACATCGAGCGTGATTAATATAAGCTGAAAGCTTGCTTCGCAATCGATGTAAAATAAATAATGTTTAAAAATAAAAACATATTAGTGAATCGGTGACGAGCGATAAAGCTGACCAAGAGTAGACTGCACGAATGTGCTGACACATCTTGCTTTACTTATGTTGATCGCAAACGTGGTTTAACTCTTTCAGCGGCAGTGGCAATATTGTGTTTTGCAAACAATGCTTTTTCATTTGAGTCAGCACGTAACGAGCTGTCTCACCTGATATTAGAATTGTTTGCCTTTTAGTTAACAAAACTTTCCAAATATCGTATTACATGAAAAGTAAAGTCGCCCGATTAGGAACATGGACGATTCTACTTGTGGGAAACCGGCGCTGAAAGAGTTAACGCTGTGTTTGTCAGTGTAAGCAAATGTTGAAAAAGAATCGCGTACATCTAGTTAAGGGTTAATCAGAAACAGACTGGACCTGAGATACATAATTAGAAAACATGTGACCTTCATCAAGCGCAATGGGTTCTTAGACAATATTGTGTTTTGCAAACAATGCTTTTTCATTTGAGTCAGCACGTAACGAGCTGTCTCACCTGATATTAGAATTGTTTGCCTTTTAGTTAACAAAACTTTCCAAATATCGTATTACATGAAAAGTAAAGTCGCCCGATTAGGAACATGGACGATTCTACTTGTGGGAAACCGGCGCTGAAAGAGTTAACGCTGTGTTTGTCAGTGTAAGCAAATGTTGAAAAAGAATCGCGTACATCTAGTTAAGGGTTAATCAGAAACAGACTGGACCTGAGATACATAATTAGAAAACATGTGACCTTCATCAAGCGCAATGGGTTCTTAGACAATTATCCTCGAGCTGTTAAAACACTCGAATACAAAATGAAAAAAAATATTTTTGAGCCGTGCTTTAGGAATGAATGTGCCAACCTAACGGCATTTGCGACCGATACAGATTAAGATTAACCTGCGACTCCGCATAGTCTGGTCTAGATTTACAGCGTTCTCAGATTTGTAACAGTGACTATCGTGTAACTGCTGATCTGAGACAGAAACAATATATCTGTTTATAGTTGACCTTAGTGTGTTTTGGTTGTCTTTCAATGTTCGAGTGCACTGGACCGAATTTTTGGTGTATTCGCGCGTCCGGGGTCAGTAAAGTATCGCAATACGCTGTATACGATGTGTCTCTGCGTATATATCATTTATGCGAAATGAGGAATCTTTATAACATTGACATATGAGCCGTCCCGCGAGAAAACCAACATTATGGCCTCTGCGTATTGTATCGACCCAGCTCAGCCTGCAAAATCCGCGCAGACTGATCCGGGCCGACACATTCCGTCTTAAGGGGATGGAGGTATAGAGTAATGATTCCTGAAACAGAAAATCCACAGGAGACCTAAAGTGTCTATCCGGGAAAGCCTATGCGGCATGCATGCTTTGGCTGATCCGGGTCTATACATTACGCAGAGGCCTTAATAAAGAACTAAAATGTAGCACATCCCTGGGGGAAATGTACAGTTTGGTTGTGTGAATAGCGTTGATCCAGATCAGCCTGTACAAATGCATAGTCTGGTCAAGAACTGTACATTGTTCACATTTAATCTTTTCAGTTAAAGTCAACTTGTATATATGGATTATATAATCTGACGTCCTCAAATCTTATACATTGTACGAACAATGGTCTGGATGTATTCACTACAGTCTCGCTATATTACTATCTGTTAATGTCTATTGAACGGATAGAAGTGTAGACCGGATATACACCGTACCCGAGACGGCACCGAGACTGACGTTAAGGCGTATTATCGTAAAGATCGATTGCCGTTAACACCGTTTGTCGGCAACACCGTGTGTCGGAAACACTGTGTGTCGTAAACACCGATTGTCGGAAACACCGTGTGTCGGAAACAGTGTGTGTCTTAAACACCGATTGTCGAAAACACCGTGTGTCGAAAACACCGTATGTCGGAAACACCGTGTGTCGTAAACACTGTGTGTCGGAAACACCGTGTGACGTAAACACTGTGTGTCGTAAACATCGATTGTCGGAAACACTGTGTGTCGTAAACACCGATTGTCGTAAACACCGTGTGTCGGAAACACCGTGTGTCGGAAACACCGTGTGTCGTAAACACCGATTGTCGGAAACACCGTGTGTCGGAAACACTGTGTGTCGTAAACACCGATTGTCGGAAACACCGTGTGTCGGAAACATTGTGTGTCGTAAACACCGATTGTCGGAAACACCGTGTGTCGGAAACATTGTGTGTCTTAAACACCGATTGTCGGAAACACCGTGTGTCGGAAACACTGTGTGTCGTAAACACCGATTGTCGGAAACACCGTGTGTCGGAAACACTGTGTGTCGTAAACACCGATTGTCGGAAACACCGTGTGTCGGAAACATTGTGTGTCGTAAACACCGATTATCTGAAACACCGTGTGTCGGAAACATTGTGTGTCTTAAACACCGATTGTCGGAAACACCGTGTGTCGGAAACACTGTGTGTCGTAAACATCGATTGTCGGAAACACCGTGTGTCGGAAACACTGTGTGTCGTAACTCGTAAACACCCACTGAGTGTCGTGTCGTATGTAGATCAAATCATTTAACCACGCCATGCAAATAACCGAAAATATTGTTATTCATGACGATCAAATACAGGCTGATGTTGATCTTTGCTAGTTTGGCATCACTTGACAAATAAATGGTCGTAAAACTAACTTGAAGTGTTTTTGTCTGAAAATGTATGTATGTCTACACAATCTATACGCGCACAGTGAAGACTCTGCTAAGACGGTGTACATGCATGGGCTTACCCGAGTATGCATCGCGACCCCTAATGGTTAGACGCAACTCGATCATGGTATCAGACACGTTTGTCTTAAGAGGCTCTTCGTAAAGTCTTCAATATGAGATATGAGGCCTCTATACATGTGTCAGGCATTACCGACATTTTGCAATAACTAATTAATGTTATTAGAGGCACGTGTCAATCGAGCACTATTGCATATTGTGTTTACAATGAGATAATAGAAGGGAACAATGAAATCTCTTAAAATTTCTGTCAAACAAATGATGATTTACCCTTTGCCTCATATAGATGCTTCAGTAGTTGTTAACTATATTTTATGGTTTTACCATTATTAGTTATAGAGATTTTCTACATTGTTTCTATATGTTTTCAAAGTCGTCTGCTGCAAATTTGCTGTCTGTGGGAAAGGAATAAGTTAGGAATATTTGGATGAATGTATTCCATAAACATCTTACCTTACAAGATATGGTCAGTTGTTTGTAGAATTGCTACGGTTATCACTGTAAATACAAACTTAAGCTTTCATCTCCAATATTATTAAAAAAAAATGACATGACAAAGTGCTGTTGTGAAGTGTATTTGATTATTTATAATCATATCAGCGAAGATCGTCCCAGTATAATATAACCATTAGATGGCTTCATTATACTAACGATATATATAATTTATCATCATCTTTCTCTGTCATATTTACACTTAATAGGATATTTACACTTAATAGGATTTATTAGATTCATGAGTATAATGCATGCCGCTTGATCTGAATTAATAACCCTAATCATATGTATACAAGCTGTCATTAAGATAGGAATATGTGCTGGTATATGTATACAAGCTGTCATTAAGATAGGAATCTATGCTGGTATATCAGGGACTGTAATATAGTGTCCCTGCGGTATATGGAGAATTTGATGGCTACCCTTTGTCTAGTCTGGTACTTGTAAATAAGTACGTCTGGCATAACCCAACAGTGGCGACTATTTTAATCAACTCCCCTTATATATAGTTATTGTATATTTAGTAAATTAGTAAATATATACGTGTGATCTTCTAATACACTAGACTGGACACATACAACCTGATTTTTGGAAGCAATACATCAATTATGTTTTTAAAAAAGGTTAACCGGTTTGTCCACACAAAGTTGTATATCGAAACCTCTATTCACAAAGGATCTAAACCTCTATTCACACAGGATCTAAACCTCTATTCACACAGGATCTAAACCTCTACACACACAGGATCTAAATATTTACACACACAGGATCTAAATATCTACACACACAGAATCCAAACCAATCTCACACATTTTCTGCAGCAACGAACGAGAATGTATCACATAAACAGGGGGCATCAATAAGATATAGTGATAATTGTCTATTAAGGTTCTAATAAACGGTAATAAAGTTCATGTCTAATTATGGCGTATATCTATGCAAGTGGGAAAGGGTTAAACGACATATACTACGAACTAAGACTAAGAGAGTGTGTACGTCCGTACAGTCTAATCATCCACCACACTGTTACCAACTCATTAATCCTGTCAGCATCGTCTTTCCTAAAGTAGACGTTTCCATGTTATAAACAGGCTACTCCCATTTCTCATGTTATTAGAGTTTTTAATTATTTAGATAACTGATAGACAAACTAATAGACAAACTGATAGGCTGCTGAATTCATGTGATACAGCTCTGTATGAGCTCTGTATGAGCTCTGTTTATGAGCTGACTCACCTGAATCTGTAGTGTTTTCAAAAGCCTCAACATTGTAATTGGCGCTGCTAGAGTTACTGCATTCCAAGGTAATATTGGTAAATATGTCTGCTAGCCTTTGTTAACAAAACTGGACGGTGATGAAACTGCGACATAACACCGTAATGGTGTTTAATAGGTTGTGAAAGTGAATTAATGAGTGGTACGCATGGAGAGTCAACCTCATTGTAATTATGAGAAGTGACGATAGAGATTTGCCTGTGCATTCGTGATCTAATCAACTAACAATCACTGTCAGAAGTTTCTGGAGACAAGTTGTGACTATATATAAATCGAAAAGCGCAGAGACAAATTAAGCTGCCTGATTGGGTAGGTTGATCGGATTCTGCACTGGTCACAAATTGATGTTCGTGGAGCGGCGTTCAAATATGATTTAAAGTCCACGAATAAATTTGTATAATCTTTATTTGTGTTGATAATATTACAAACACATGGCTGGTTCTCGAACAAAGGGGAATTTAGCTCGTATCCCACTGTATTCATGATAGTTGTATCATCCCCTTTAAATTCAACATGGCGGCCAGTTGTCATCAGAGATTAGTATAGGAAACATTTAACTGAGCCTCTCTTCAAGATTTGTCATCTTAAATAGCAATCTCTTTAAAACCACACCGAAAGTTCGCTCGCTAGTATTTAGATATGTTGACTGTGCCACACAGATTGACATTGCGTCATCAAATGATAGTGTTGCTTACCAAATCGTTAGGTATAAAACAGGTAAAACAGGTAAAAAGTCATATAAATAACGACAAAGAGATGCGGTGAGTGTCGAATGCTCCACTTGTATACTACGGGCTAGTGTTTCATTGGGCATGAAAACCGAACAAGCGCTCATGAGTATGACCTTTAAGGTCAATTCAAGAGTACCCTTCATGCCGTGTAGTCAGCTATAGTATACGCACAGAGAAGTGTTTGTACAAAAGTGAGCTCGATTAATTAAATACAAACATTAACACTTAAAATGCAAATATGTTTCAATAAAAAATGTTTGCAAATACAGTTTCAATAAACATAGTGGAAATACAGTTTCAAGTGCATAATGCTTGAAAACGCAAATAAGTCCTCCCATGGGAAAACGGTACAATTGACTGTTTGGAACAGTGTACATGAAGATCAGTCATTTAGAATTTATTTTTTTTGTTTATATCTTTAAACCCGTGATATTGATTATTCTACTTACAGATGGCAAACGAGTTCTTGGTATCCAAATGGAAGATCTGGTATGAGTCCCTGGATGTAAACCATGATGGCACGATCTCTACTGAAGACATCGAGGAATCGAGGTAAGATATAACACTCAATTTATATCTTAAGCATTCGGGCGAAAAGGGGTTTTGTGGACAGTGAATGCTCCTGAAGGCGTGCCTGTTCGAACGAAATGAGTCACTGTCCGTGTGTTAATACATGACCCCGATGTAACTTCTGACAAAGTCTAGATGTGCAGCTCCGCGATTTAATGTGGGAAGGTAACGAGTTGCCTGTGATGAATGAAGTTTGGAGGACTGGTGCGAGAGAACCAGGAAATACAGTATTTAGACTGGCCGCCGTGATAAAACTGTATTACTGTTGAAAATGGCGCTATACTCTGATTAATTATTTAACGCCATCGTTGACAATATATCGGTCAAATTATATAAGTTTTCAAATCTACATGTTTGTTTTTTATCTAAACTCTTCGTATTTTTGCATGTTGACAATTAATATGAAGTAGTTCGATATATGCGTTTTATTTTCTAAATGTCTTTTTTTTCTTTCGGTATGCGATCAACTTATAGACGGGTAAAACCCAGAAAAAAATGAAACATAATCTCTAAAACATTCTTGTTTTTCCACAGGAAAGCCTTCAATGAATTGCATCATCTTGATCCCAAGAAAGCCCAAGAGGTGAGCGATAACTTCGGGAAATGGTGGAACAAATACATTTTCCGTGGTAATCCGGAGGAAATTTCCGAGACGGATTTCATCAAAATGCTTTCAAATGACTATGAAGCAAACCAGGCAAAATTCAAAGAAGAAATGGGCGCATGTTTCAATTCTTTCTTTAACGTTATTGATACCAATGAGGATAGAAGCATAGACGAGGGTGAATTTAAGATCGCTTTTGAGGCATATGGTCACGAAAATGTCGCCAAAGACACAAATTTCTTCAAGAATTACAAACCTACCAATGGCATGGTACCATTAATGGACGTGGTTAACTCTTGGATCGAATTCGTGACCAGTGATGACGCATCAAAACCAGGCATTGTTAAAAATGCGTTTGAAGCCATCTCTAAGAAATAAAATACATTCGAGCTAAATACCTAGGTTTACCAATCATGTTCACCAGAACTTTTTGACCAATAAGAAATCGCCTTACTACGCTTTGACGGCCTATCCAAAGTTTGGAATATCTTGCATATGAATTCCGGTTTTTTAACGGAACATGCCGACTGATTTTCCGAAATGACACGGATGATGGGTTGATTCCGATTGAATGATTACAGAATGTGCACACGTGGTATATAAACAAGTCTCTAAATATTTATTCCAGTACAACATTGGACTCACACCATTTTTCCAAGTTAATTCAACTCCTTCTTTTAAATACTAACAATATTTTAACGGACCAGTCGCTTGACAAAAAGTTTTAATTCTGTAAAAGTTGCGAACAATGATGCAATTCATCATCTGCATCTCGAACATACTTTGTATGAATCCGGCCGGACGATTTTTTTTATTTTGTTAATATTACCTTTATTTATTAAAGCCTACTTTTTACTGTACAAACGGCTTTTGATTTTTTACGACCCAACCAGCGATATTCAGGTGAACCTCACACAGAGCACTCGAATGTGTCATAGTTAGAAGCACAATTTGATTAACGATTTCGGCTAACAAATTCGAACATCATTTCTGTGGGTCAATTTGAATAACATTTCTGTTGTCTGGTATTTTATACTTTCCCATAAACCACAAATCTGCAGCCCAGAACTGTGAAAACATATTGGCAAAATATAGAAAGTTTCTACTAAGGAATAGAATTGAAAACATTGTGAAAAAAAAGGAATTGCTCATAATGAACAACTTCGCCTTTTGTCATAATGTTTTCAAAGGTCGTCTGCTGCAGAAGCGTTAGAAAGGGTTAACTGACCGCGGACACGTGATTAATCATCATTCGAAACACTTCACTCGAAAATCGGTGTCACTAAACAGAGTCTGGTAGCGTCCGGTAGAGTCGGGTAGAGTATGGTGGTTAAATATCTCATTATATCAATGTTGTGTTGTGTCTTTGTATTGGAATAAATAAAACAAAGTGTTATTGTATTTTATAAATAATAAATAATAATGTATTTGCCTATTTTAGTTCATTTTCGTATGAATATAGAAATATGATATGTATGCGTGACAGTGGCCGCCATTTTGTTCAAGCAAATCTTCAAACCAAATCATATTTAGTTTTGTTTTATTAATTATTTGCTGAAATAATAATATATTTTGGTCACATATATACCAATACATATTATATTTACTTTTTATAACTTAAAAATCGAATAAAACATTATTTTATAGCTCAGTAATGACCAGACTCTACCAGTCTCCACTGTCACGCATATCATATTTCTATGTTCATACGAAAATGGCCTAAAATAGGCAAAAACGCGTCCGTCGTCCATCGTGCGTCGTGCGTCGTGCGTCGTGCGTCAACTTCTTCTCCTCAGTAACCAGTGGGTCAATTGGGATGAAACTTCACAGAAAGCATCCTCTCAATGACCTCACCAGATTTCCTTCAAATTTTTGGGATCCATGCAGAATTCTGGTTTCCATGGCAACGAAATGAAAAAAACTTCAAAATTCTTCTTCTCCCAAACTGGTTGGCAGATTTTCAAATAATTTTGTAGAAATGTTCCTTGGATGACCCTCTATAAGATTCCTTCAAGCCATGTTGATTGGTCAAAAAACATGGCCGCCAGGGGGGCGGGGCTATTTCGCCTTATATGGCTATAGTGAAAACTTAAAAAATCTTCTCCTCCGAAAGTGTCAGACCGATTTTCAAATAATTTTGTAGAAATGTTCCTTGGATGACCCTCTATCAGATTCCTTCAAGCCATGTTGATTGGTTGAAAAACATGGCCGCCAGGGGGGGCGGGGCTATTTTGCCTTATATGGCTATAGTGAAAACTTAAAAAATCTTCTTCTCCGAAAGTGTCAGGCCGATTTTCAAATAATTTTGTAGAAATGTTCCTTAAGTGACCCATTTTCAGATTCCTTCAAGCCATGTTGATTGGTCAAAAAACATGGCCGCCAGTGGACAGGGCTATTTTGCCTTATATGGCTATAATGAAAACTTAAAAAATCTTCTTCTCCAAAAGTGTCAGGCTGATTTTCAAATAATTTTGTGGAAATGTTCCTAGGGTGACCCTCTATCAGATTCCTTCAAGCCAAGTTGATTGGTCGGAAACTATGGCCGCCAGGGGGCGGGGCTTATATAGTTAAATTGAAAAAAAAAAAATCAGGTGAGCGATCCATGGCCATCATGGCCCTCTTGTTTATTTATATGATACAATAACACTATTTTATTCATTTCAATACAAAAACACAATAACACATTGATATACTGGGATATATGACCTCCAGACTCTACCGGACTCTAGTGATACCCGGTGGATACACGGTGGATACGTTACCTGCGTGATTGTTCGTATTTCACCGCCTCTCGATGTCGGTGAGTCCTCTACCCATTGACTCAATCGATTCCTCAGTGGTGATCCACTATATATGATAACAGGTAGTGGCTGATCTTTCTCTGCTTTGTTTTGACCAAGCTATAAGTCAATTAAATTTGACGTTAAAGATAACGTTTGGCGTTATCAAACAAAATGTTGAACGCTTTTTGATTGTCAACTAATCTTGTTATATCATATTTCAACGTATTATATAGTTGGAGGAAACCGGCTCATTCTACTTTTCTCCGAAGCGCTTAACATTGAAATATGCTCAAGGTATACTAAACACCCCTCGAATTGTCAAGATTATTGTTAATATAAATCGCGGATGCGTCACTAACCTCTCGTCTACAATCTCGTAATATCTCATAGGCACATTTATATCCATATTTATAAGCCTGATCCGATCCCTTTATATGCGACAGTGAGATATAAGGGGACGTAACAAATCTAACTACTTTCGAGTGCAGTGGTCCGAAGGATGTATTCATGGGCAGTTTATATAGAAGTAAAGAGGAATTTTTCTTTCAATCCTCTGTGACTAATTGACGACTTTACCAGAACCAGGTCGACGTATGTGAATGTTTGCTCCAAATCTACCCTTGTCGCATAACTGATTTTCGTAGAGTAAGAAATAAATGTTATTCTATGGCGCGGACAATTTATATTGGCGGTAAGGGATTCTGCTAGGACGTTCACAAGGTCAGTGATGTTATATGAGCCTGTGCATGGGAAAACGTACAAGTTGATTCTCGTGCACAGTACAGATCAAAATTAGCCTGTCCATCGGCATGGTCTGATCAGGATCGCCACAGTTCACATATTACTGACAAAAGCGAGTTAGAAGCTTCTGCCAAACTTGTGTAGATTCTAATCTAGCTGACCGGATGGATGATGTGGTCCTGCACCGTACAGAAAACCAACATTATGGCCTCTGCGTAATGTATCGATCCAGATCCATTATGGGTAACTAGAGGTGTTAACGCAGACACCCGGTTATGGTTCATGATGGTTATGGGTAACTAGAGGTGTTTACACAGACACCCGGTTATGGTTCATGATGGTTATGGGTAACTAGAGGTGTTAACGCAGATACTAGGTTATGGTTCATGATGGTTATGGGTAACTAGAGGTTTTAACACAGACACCAGGTTATGGTTCATGATGGTTATAGGTAACTAGAGGTGTTAACGCAGATACTAGGTTATGGTTCATGATGGTTATGGGTAACTAGAGGTGTTAACGCAGACACTAGGTTATGGTTCATGATGGTTATGGGTAACTAGAGGTGTTAACGCAGATACTAGGTTATGGTTCATGATGGTTATGGGTAACTAGAGGTGTTAACACAGACACTAGGTTATGGTCCATGATGGTTATGGGTAACTAGAGGTGTTAACGCAGATACTAGGTTATGGTTCTTGATGGTTATGGGTAACTAGAGGTGTTAACACAGACACCAGGTTATGGTTCATGATGGCTATGGGTAACTAGAGGTGTTAACGCAGATACTCGGTTATGGTTCATGATGGTTATGGGTAAATAGAGGTGTTAACACAGACACTAGGTTATGGTTCATGATGGTTATGGGTAACTAGAGGTGTTAACACAGACACCAGGTTATGGGTAACTAGAGGTGTTAACGCAGACACTAGGTTTTGGTTCATGATGGTTATGGGTAACTAGAGGTGTTAACACAGACACCCAGTTATGGTTCATGATGATTATTGGTAACTAGAGGTGTTAACGCAGATACTCGGTTATGGTTCATGATGGTTATGGGTAACTAGAGGTGTTAACACAGACACCAGGTTATGGTTCATGATGGTTATGGGTAACTAGAGGTGTTAACGCAGATACTAGGTTATGGTTTATGCTGGTTATGGGTAACTAGAGGTGTTAACACAAACACCCGGTTATGGCTCATGATGGTTATTGGTAACTAGAGGTGTTAACGCAGATACTAGGTTATGGTTCATGATGGTTATGGGTAACTAGAGGTGTTAACACAGACACCCGGTTATGGTTTATGATGGTTATGGGTAACTAGAGGTGTTAACGCAAATACTAGGTTATGGTTTATGCTGGTTATTGGTAACTAGAGATGTAAACGCAGACACCCGGTTATGGTTCATGATGGTTATGGGTAATTAGAGGTGTTAACGCAGACCGCCGGTTATGGTTCATGATGGTTATAGGTAACTAGAGGTGTTAACGCAGATACTAGGTTATGGTTTATGATGATTATGGGTAACTAGAGGTGTTAACACAGACACCCGGTTATGGTTCATGATGGTTATAGGTAACTAGAGGTGTTAACGCAGACACTAGGTTATGGTTCATGGTGGTTATGGGTAACTAGAGGTGTTAACGCAGACACTAGGTTATGGTTCATGATGGTTATGGGTAACTAGAGGTGTTAACACAGACACCCGGTTATGGTTCATGATGGTTATAGGTAACTAGAGGTGTTAACGCAGATACTAGGTTATGGTTCATGATGATTATGGGTAACTAGAGGTGTTAACGCAGACACCCGGTTATGGTTCATGATGGTTATCGGTAACTAGAGGTGTTAACGCAGACACTAGGTTATGGTTCATGATGGTTATAGGTAACTAGAGGTGTTAACGCAGACACTAGGTTATGGTTCATGATGGTTATGGGTAACTAGAGGTGTTAACACAGACACCCGGTTATGGTTCATGATGGTTATAGGTAACTAGAGGTGTTAACGCAGATACTAGGTTATGGCTCATGATGATTATGGGTAACTAGAGGTGTTAACGCAGATACTAGGTTATGGTTTATGCTGGTTATGGGTAACTAGAGATGTAAACGCAGACACCCGGTTATGGTTCATGATGGTTATGGGTAACTAGAGGTGTTAACGCAGATACTAGGTTATGGTTTATGCTGGTTATGGGTAACTAGAGATGTAAACGCAGACACCCGGTTATGGTTCATGATGGTTATGGGTAATTAGAGGTGTTAACGCAGACACCCGGTTATGGTTCATGATGGTTATAGGTAACTAGAGGTGTTAACGCAGATACTAGGTTCCAGAACCAGATCAGCTTGCGTGATCCGCGCAGACTGATACGGGCCGACACATTCCGTCTCAGGGGGATAGAGGTATAGATTAATGATTCCTGAAACAGTAAATCCACAGGAGGCGAAAAGTGTCTATCTGGGTACATGTACAGTACCACGATGTGGTACCGAGGTACATACGGTACAAACGGTGTGTTACGTACCGAAACACGGTACAACACGAAATTATACCATTACGCACTGCACGGCGGGATGTAACACCATCACGCACTGCACGGAGAGGTATTGCACAAAGTACACGCGATTACACGTCGGACTCCTCAGGTACATACGGTACCACGATGTAGTACCGAGGTACATACGGTACAAACGGTGTGTTAAATTCCGCCGTGGTATAAGACAGGGTCACTTTTGTTGTCACTTGGTGAACACTGGTGAAAAGTGTTCACCTTGTTTAATCGTGCAAAGTATGTCTCTCGTAAAAACACTCTCTGCTCAACAAACACTTAAACAAGTCACCACAAAAGTGACCCTATCTTATACCACGGCGGAAATGTCTTCTTCAACAATAGTATAATTATATCAAGGCGGAGTATAACGCTGATTTCAACAATATCATAGTTATACATGTACCACGGCGAAGTTTAACGCCGTTCTCAACAGTTTTACAGTTATATCACGGCCGAGTTTAACGCCGTTTTCAACATTATTACAGTTACATCACGGCGGAGTTTAACGCCATTTTTAACAATATAACAGGTAAACCACGGCGGAGTTTAACGACGTTTTCAACATTGTTAAAGTTATACCATGGCGGAATTTAACGCCTATTTCAACAATATTACAGTTATATCACGGCGGAGTTTAACGTCATTTTTAACAATATAACAGGTATACTACTGCCGAGTTTATCGCCGTTTTCAACAATATTACAGTTAGACCACGGCGGAGTTTAACGCCGTTTTCAACATTGTTAAAGTTATACAATGGCGGAATTTAACGTCATTTTCATCAATATTACAGTTATACCAAGGCGGAATTTAACGTCTTTTTCAACAGTTTTCCAGTTATACCACGGCGAAGTTTAACACCGTTTTCAACATTAATACAGTTATACGAAGGCGGAATTTACCATCTATTTCAACAGTTTTCAAGTTATTCCACGCCGAAGTTTAACGCCGTTCTCAACAGTTTTACAGTTATATCACGGCCGAGTTTATCGCCGTTTTCAACAAAATTACAGTTATACCACAGCGAAGTTTAACGCCGTTTTCAACATTATTACAGTTACATCACGGCGGAGTTTAACGCCATTTTTAACAATATAACAGGTATACCACTGCCGAGTTTATCGCCGTTTTCAACAATATTACAGGTAGACCACGGCGGAGTTTAACGACGTTTTCAACATTGTTAAAGTTATACCATGGCGGAATTTAACGCCTATTTCAACAATATTACAGTTATATCACGGCAGAGTTTATCGCCGTTTTCTACAAAATTACAGTTATACCACAGCGAAGTTTTAATGCCGTTTTCAACATTATTACAGTTACATCACGGCGGAGTTTAACGCCATTATTAACAATATAACAGGTATACCACTGCCGAGTTTATCGCCGTTTTCAACAATATTACAGTTAGACCACGGCGGAGTTTATTGCCGTTTTCAACATTGTTAAAGTTATACAATGGCGGAATTTAACGTCATTTTCAACAATATTACAGTTATGCCAAGGCGGAATTTAACGTCTTTTTCAACAGTTTTCCGGTTATACCACGGCGAAGTTTAACACCGTTTTCAACATTAATACAGTTATACGAAGGCGGAATTTAACATCGATTTCAACAGTTTTCCAGTTATACCACGCCGAAGTTTAACGCCGTTCTCAACAGTTTTACAGTTATATCACGGCCGAGTTTAACGCCATTTTTAACAATATAACAGGTACACCACTGCCGAGTTTATCGACGTTTTCAACAATATTACAGGTAGATCACGGCGGAGTTTAACGCCGTTTTCAACATTGTTAAAGTTATATCACGGCGGAGTTTATCGCCGTTTTCTACAAAATTACAGTTATACCACGGCGAAGTTTAACGCCGTTTTCAACATTATTACAGTTACATCACGGCGGAGTTTAACGCCATTTTTAACAATATAACAGGTTTATCGCCGTTTTCAACAATATTACAGTTATACCACGACGGAGTTTAACGCCATTTTTAACAATATAACAGGTATACCACTGCCGCGTTTATCGCCGTTTTCAACAATATTACAGTTAGACCACGGCGGAGTTTAACGCCGTTTTCAACATTGTTAAAGTTATACCATGGCGGAATTTAACGTCATTTTCAACAATAGTACAGCTATACCACGGCGAAGTTGAACTCAATTCTCAACATTATTAAAGTTATATCAACTCGGAGTTTAACGCCATTTTTAACAATATTACAGTTATACCAGGACAGGGTTTATCGCCAATTTCAACAATATTACAGTTATACCACGGTGGAGTTTAACACCGTTTTCAACATTAATACAGTTATACCGAGGCGGAATTTAACGTCTTTTTCAACAGTTTTCCAGTGATACCACAGCGGAGTTTAACACCGTTTTCAACATTAATACAGTTATACGAAGGCGGAATTTAACATCTTTTTCAACAGTTTTCCAGTGATACCACAGCGGAGTTTAACGCCGTTTTCAACATTAATACAGTTATACGAAGGCGGAATTTAACATCTTTTTCAACAGTTTTCCAGTTATACCACGTAGGAGTTTAACGTCGTTTTCAACAATATTACAATTATTTAAGGCGGAATTTCAGGTCTTTTTCAACAATATTACAGTTATAATATTCCATGTAGTACCGAGGTACATACGGTACAAACGGTGTGTTACGTACCGAAACACGGTACAACACGAAATTATACCATTACGCACTGCACGGCGGGATATTGCACAAAGTACACGCGGTACCACGTCGGACAACTGAGGTACATACGGTACAACGATGTAGTACCGAGGTACATACGGTACAAACGGTGTCTTACGTACCGAAACACGGTACTACGCGAAATTACACCATTACGCATTGCACGGTACGGTATTACACAAAGTACACGCGATACCACGTCGGACTACTCAGGTACATATGATACAAACGGTGTGTTAGTGTACCGACACATAGTACAACGCGAAATTACACCATTACGCACTGCACGGCGGGGTATTACACAAAGTACACGCGGTACCACGTCGGACTCCTAAGGTAGTACCGTATGTACATAAGGTACACAAGGTGTGTTACGTACCGAAACACGGTACAACACGAAATTATACCATTACACACTGCACGGCGGGATATTGCACAAAGTACACGCGGTACCACGTCGGACAACTGAGGTACATACGGTACCACGATGTAGTACCTCGGTACATACGGTACAAACGGTGTCTTACGTACCGACACACGGTACAACGCGAAATTACACCATTACGCATTGCACGGTGCGGTATTACACAAAGTACACGCGATACCACGTCGGACTACTCAGGTACATACGGTACCACGATGTAGTACCGAGGTACATACGGTACAAACGGTGGGTTACGTACCGAATCACGGTACAACACGAAATTATACCATAACGCACTGCACGGCGGGATATTGCACAAAGTACACGCAGTACCACGTCGGACTACTGTGGTCCATACGGTACCACGATGTAGTACCGAGGTACATAAGGTACAAACGATGTGTTACGTACCCACACACAGAACACACAGTACAACGCGAAATTACACCATTACGTCGGACTCCTCAGGTACATACGGTACAAACGGTGGGTTACGTACCGAAACACGGTACAACACGAAATTATACCATTACGCACTGCACGGCGAGATATTGCACAAAGTACACGCAGTACCATGTCGGACTACTGAGGTACATACGGTACCACGATGTAGTACAGAGGTACATAAGGTACAAACGATGTGTTACGTACCCACACACAGTACAACGAAATTACACCATTACGCACTGCACGGTGCGGTATTACACAAAGTACACGCGATACCACGTCGGACTACTCAGGTACATATGATACAAACGGTCTGTTACGTACCGAAATACGGTACAACACAAAATTACGCCATTACGCACTGCACGGCGAGGTATTGCACAAAGTACACGCGGTAGCACGTCGGACTACTCAAGTACATACGGTACCACGATGTAGTACCGAGGTACATACGGTACAAACGGTGTGTTACGTACCGAAACGCGGTACAACACGAAATTATACCATTACGCACTGCACGGCGGGATATTGCACAAAGTACACGCGGTACCACGTCGGACTACTGAGGTACATACGGTACCACGATGGAGTACAGAGGCACATAAGGTACAAACGATGATTTACGTACCCACACACAGTACAACACGAAATTACACCATTACGCACTGCACGGTGCGGTATTACACAAAGTACACGCGATACCACGTCGAACTCCTCAGGTACATACAGTACCACGATGTAGTACCGAGGTACATACGGTACAAACGGTGTGTTACGTACCGAAACACGGTACAACACGAAATTATACCATTACGCACTGCACGGCGGGATATTGCACAAAGTACACGCGGTACCACGTCGGACTACTGAGGTACATACGGTACCACGATGGAGTACAGAGGTACATAAGGTACAAACGATGATTTACGTACCCACACACAGTACAACGCGAAATTACACCATTACGCTCTGCACGGTGCGGTATTACACAAAGTACACGCGATACCACGTCGAACTCCTCAGGTACATACAGTACCACGATGTGGTACCGAGGTACATACGGTACAAACGGTGTGTTACGTACCGAAACACGGTACAACACGAAATTATACCATTACGCACTGCACGGCGGGATGTAACACCATCACGCACTGCACGGAGAGGTATTGCACAAAGTACACGCGATTACACGTCGGACTCCTCAGGTACATACGGTACCACGATGTAGTACCGAGGTACATACGGTACAAACGGTGTGTTAAATTCCGCCGTGGTATAAGACAGGGTCACTTTTGTTGTCACTTGGTGAACACTGGTGAAAAGTGTTCACCTTGTTTAATCGTGCAAAGTATGTCTCTCGTAAAAACACTCTCTGCTCAACAAACACTTAAACAAGTCACCACAAAAGTGACCCTATCTTATACCACGGCGGAAATGTCTTCTTCAACAATAGTATAATTATATCAAGGCGGAGTATAACGCTGATTTCAACAATATCATTGTTATACATGTACCACGGCGAAGTTTAACGCCGTTCTCAACAGTTTTACAGTTATACCACGGCCGAGTTTAACGCCGTTTTCAACATTATTACAGTTACGTCACGGCGGAGTTTAACGCCATTTTTAACAATATAACAGGTACACTGCCGAGTTTATCGCCGTTTTCAACAATATTACAGGTAGACCACGGCGGAGTTTAACGACGTTTTCAACATTGTTAAAGTTATACCATGGCGGAATTTAACGCCTATTTCAACAATATTACAGTTATATCACGGCGGAGTTTAACGTCATTTTTAACAATATAACAGGTATACTACTGCCGAGTTTATCGCCGTTTTCAACAATATTACAGTTAGACCACGGCGGAGTTTAACGCCGTTTTCAACATTGTTAAAGTTATACAATGGCGGAATTTAACGTCATTTTCATCAATATTACAGTTATACCAAGGCGGAATTTAACGTCTTTTTCAACAGTTTTCCAGTTATACCACGGCGAAGTTTAACACCGTTTTCAACATTAATACAGTTATACGAAGGCGGAATTTACCATCTATTTCAACAGTTTTCAAGTTATTCCACGCCGAAGTTTAACGCCGTTCTCAACAGTTTTACAGTTATATCACGGCCGAGTTTATCGCCGTTTTCAACAAAATTACAGTTATACCACGGCGAAGTTTAACGCCGTTTTCAACATTATTACAGTTACATCACGGCGGAGTTTAACGCCATTTTTAACAATATAACAGGTATACCACTGCCGAGTTTATCGCCGTTTTCAACAATATTACAGGTAGACCACGGCGGAGTTTAACGACGTTTTCAACATTGTTAAAGTTATACCATGGCGGAATTTAACGCCTATTTCAACAATATTACAGTTATATCACGGCAGAGTTTATCGCCGTTTTCTACAAAATTACAGTTATACCACAGCGAAGTTTTAATGCCGTTTTCAACATTATTACAGTTACATCACGGCGGAGTTTAACGCCATTATTAACAATATAACAGGTATACCACTGCCGAGTTTATCGCCGTTTTCAACAATATTACAGTTAGACCACGGCGGAGTTTATCGCCGTTTTCAACATTGTTAAAGTTATACAATGGCGGAATTTAACGTCATTTTCAACAATATTACAGTTATGCCAAGGCGGAATTTAACGTCTTTTTCAACAGTTTTCCAGTTATACCACGGCGAAGTTTAACACCGTTTTCAACATTAATACAGTTATACGAAGGCGGAATTTAACATCGATTTCAACAGTTTTCCAGTTATACCACGCCGAAGTTTAACGCCGTTCTCAACAGTTTTACAGTTATATCACGGCCGAGTTTAACGCCATTTTTAACAATATAACAGGTACACCACTGCCGAGTTTATCGACGTTTTCAACAATATTACAGGTAGATCACGGCGGAGTTTAACGCCGTTTTCAACATTGTTAAAGTTATATCACGGCGGAGTTTATCGCCGTTTTCTACAAAATTACAGTTATACCACGGCGAAGTTTAACGCCGTTTTCAACATTATTACAGTTACATCACGGCGGAGTTTAACGCCATTTTTAACAATATAACAGGGTTATCGCCGTTTTCAACAATATTACAGTTATACCACGGCGGAGTTTAACGCCATTTTTAACAATATAACAGGTATACCACTGCCGCGTTTATCGCCGTTTTCAACAATATTACAGTTAGACCACGGCGGAGTTTAACGCCGTTTTCAACATTGTTAAAGTTATACCATGGCGGAATTTAACGTCATTTTCAACAATAGTACAGCTATACCACGGCGAAGTTGAACTCAATTCTCAACATTATTAAAGTTATATCAACTCGGAGTTTAACGCCATTTTTAACAATATTACAGTTATACCAGGACAGGGTTTATCGCCAATTTCAACAATATTACAGTTATACCACGGTGGAGTTTAACACCGTTTTCAACATTAATACAGTTATACGAAGGCGGAATTTAACATCTTTTTCAACAGTTTTCCAGTGATACCACAGCGGAGTTTAACGCCGTTTTCAACATTAATACAGTTATACGAAGGCGGAATTTAACATCTTTTTCAACAGTTTTCCAGTTATACCACGGAGGAGTTTAACGTCGTTTTCAACAATATTACAATTATTTAAGGCGGAATTTCAGGTCTTTTTCAACAATATTACAGTTATAATATTCCATGTAGTACCGAGGTACATACGGTACAAACGGTGTGTTACGTACCGAAACACGGTACAACACGAAATTATACCATTACGCACTGCACGGCGGGATATTGCACAAAGTACACGCGGTACCACGTCGGACAACTGAGGTACATACGGTACCACGATGTAGTACCGAGGTACATACGGTACAAACGGTGTCTTACGTACCGAAACACGGTACTACGCGAAATTACACCATTACGCATTGCACGGTACGGTATTACACAAAGTACACGCGATACCACGTCGGACTACTCAGGTACATATGATACACACGGTGTGTTAGTGTACCGACACATAGTACAACGCGAAATTACACCATTACGCACTGCACGGCGGGGTATTACACAAAGTACACGCGGTACCACGTCGGACTCCTAAGGTAGTACCGTATGTACATAAGGTACACAAGGTGTGTTACGTACCGAAACACGGTACAACACGAAATTATACCATTACGCACTGCACGGCGGGATATTGCACAAAGTACACGCGGTACCACGTCGGACTACTGAGGTACATACTGTACCACGATGTAGTACAGAGGTACATCCGGTACAAACGGTGTGTTACGTACCGAAACACGGTACAACACGAAATTATACCATTACGCACTGCACGGCGGGATATTGCACAAAATACACGCGGTACCACGTCGGACTACTGAGGTACATACGGTACCACGATGTAGTACAGAGGTACATAACGTACAAACGATGTGTTACATACCGACACAAGGTACAACGTGAAATTACACCATTGCGCACTGCACGGTAAGGTATTACACAAAGTTCACGAGATACCACTTCGGACTACTCAGGTACATACGGTACCACGATGTAGTACCGAGGTACACACGGTACAAACGGTGGGTTACGTACCGAAACACGGTACAACACGAAATTATACGCACTGCACGGCGGGATATTGCACAAAGTACACGCGGTACCACGTCGGACAACTGAGGTACATACGGTACCACGATGTAGTACCTCGGTACATACGGTACAAACGGTGTCTTACGTACCGACACACGGTACAACGCGAAATTACACCATTACGCATTGCACGGTGCGGTATTACACAAAGTACACGCGATACCACGTCGGACTACTCAGGTACATACGGTACCACGATGTAGTACCGAGGTACATACGGTACAAACGGTGGGTTACGTACCGAATCACGGTACAACACGAAATTATACCATAACGCACTGCACGGCGGGATATTGCACAAAGTACACGCAGTACCACGTCGGACTACTGTGGTACATACGGTACCACGATGTAGTACCGAGGTACATAAGGTACAAACGATGTGTTTCGTACCCACACACAGTACAACGCGAAATTACACCATTACGTCGGACTCCTCAGGTACATACGGTACAAACGGTGGGTTACGTACCGAAACACGGTACAACACGAAATTATACCATTACGCACTGCACGGCGAGATATTGCACAAAGTACACGCAGTACCATGTCGGACTACTGAGGTACATACGGTACCACGATGTAGTACAGAGGTACATAAGGTACAAACGATGTGTTACGTACCCACACACAGTACAACGAAATTACACCATTACGCACTGCACGGTGCGGTATTACACAAAGTACACGCGATACCACGTCGGACTACTCAGGTACATATGATACAAACGGTCTGTTACGTACCGAAATACGGTACAACACAAAATTACGCCATTACGCACTGCACGGCGAGGTATTGCACAAAGTACACGCGGTAGCACGTCGGACTACTCAAGTACATACGGTACCACGATGTAGTACCGAGGTACATACGGTACAAACGGTGTGTTACTTACCGAAACGCGGTACAACACGAAATTATACCATTACGCACTGCACGGCGGGATATTGCACAAAGTACACGCGGTACCACGTCGGACTACTGAGGTACATACGGTACCACGATGGAGTACAGAGGTACATAAGGTACAAACGATGATTTACGTACCCACACACAGTACAACACGAAATTACACCATTACGCACTGCACGGTGCGGTATTACACAAAGTACACGCGATACCACGTCGAACTCCTCAGGTACATACAGTACCACGATGTAGTACCGAGGTACATACGGTACAAACGGTGTGTTACGTACCGAAACACGGTACAACACGAAATTATACCATTACGCACTGCACGGCGGGATATTGCACAAAGTACACGCGGTACCACCTCGGACTACTGAGGTACATACGGTACCACGATGGAGTACAGAGGTACATAAGGTACAAACGATGATTTACGTACCCACACACAGTACAACGCGAAATTACACCATTACGCTCTGCACGGTGCGGTATTACACAAAGTACACGCGATACCACGTCGAACTCCTCAGGTACATACAGTACCACGATGTGGTACCGAGGTACATACGGTACAAACGGTGTGTTACGTACCGAAACACGGTACAACACGAAATTATACCATTACGCACTGCACGGCGGGATGTAACACCATCACGCACTGCACGGAGAGGTATTGCACAAAGTACACGCGATTACACGTCGGACTCCTCAGGTACATACGGTACCACGATGTAGTACCGAGGTACATACGGTACAAACGGTGTGTTAAATTCCGCCGTGGTATAAGACAGGGTCACTTTTGTTGTCACTTGGTGAACACTGGTGAAAAGTGTTCACCTTGTTTAATCGTGCAAAGTATGTCTCTCGTAAAAACACTCTCTGCTCAACAAACACTTAAACAAGTCACCACAAAAGTGACCCTATCTTATACCACGGCGGAAATGTCTTCTTCAACAATAGTATAATTATATCAAGGCGGAGTATAACGCTGATTTCAACAATATCATAGTTATACATGTACCACGGCGAAGTTTAACGCCGTTCTCAACAGTTTTACAGTTATACCACGGCCGAGTTTAACGCCGTTTTCAACATTATTACAGTTACATCACGGCGGAGTTTAACGCCATTTTTAACAATATAACAGGTACACTGCCGAGTTTATCGCCGTTTTCAACAATATTACAGGTAGACCACGGCGGAGTTTAACGACGTTTTCAACATCGTTAAAGTTATACCATGGCGGAATTTAACGCCTATTTCAACAATATTACAGTTATATCACGGCGGAGTTTAACGTCATTTTTAACAATATAACAGGTATACTACTGCCGAGTTTATCGCCGTTTTCAACAATATTACAGTTAGACCACGGCGGAGTTTAACGCCGTTTTCAACATTGTTAAAGTTATACAATGGCGGAATTTAACGTCATTTTCATCAATATTACAGTTATACCAAGGCGGAATTTAACGTCTTTTTCAACAGTTTTCCAGTTATACCACGGCGAAGTTTAACACCGTTTTCAACATTAATACAGTTATACGAAGGCGGAATTTACCATCTATTTCAACAGTTTTCAAGTTATTCCACGCCGAAGTTTAACGCCGTTCTCAACAGTTTTACAGTTATATCACGGCCGAGTTTATCGCCGTTTTCAACAAAATTACAGTTATACCACGGCGAAGTTTAACGCCGTTTTCAACATTATTACAGTTACATCACGGCGGAGTTTAACGCCATTTTTAACAATATAACAGGTATACCACTGCCGAGTTTATCGCCGTTTTCAACAATATTACAGGTAGACCACGGCGGAGTTTAACGACGTTTTCAACATTGTTAAAGTTATACCATGGCGGAATGTAACGCCTATTTCAACAATATTACAGTTATATCACGGCAGAGTTTATCGCCGTTTTCTACAAAATTACAGTTATACCACAGCGAAGTTTTAATGCCGTTTTCAACATTATTTCAGTTACATCACGGCGGAGTTTAACGCCATTATTAACAATATAACAGGTATACCACTGCCGAGTTTATCGCCGTTTTCAACAATATTACAGTTAGACCACGGCGGAGTTTATCGCCGTTTTCAACATTGTTAAAGTTATACAATGGCGGAATTTAACGTCATTTTCAACAATATTACAGTTATGCCAAGGCGGAATTTAACGTCTTTTTCAACAGTTTTCCAGTTATACCACGGCGAAGTTTAACACCGTTTTCAACATTAATACAGTTATACGAAGGCGGAATTTAACATCGATTTCAACAGTTTTCAAGTTATACCACGCCGAAGTTTAACGCCGTTCTCAACAGTTTTACAGTTATATCACGGCCGAGTTTAACGCCATTTTTAACAATATAACAGGTACACCACTACCGAGTTTATCGACGTTTTCAACAATATTACAGGTAGATCACGGCGGAGTTTAACGCCGTTTTCAACATTGTTAAAGTTATATCACGGCGGAGTTTATCGCCGTTTTCTACAAAATTACAGTTATACCACGGCGAAGTTTAACGCCGTTTTCAACATTATTACAGTTACATCACGGCGGAGTTTAACGCCATTTTTAACAATATAACAGGGTTATCGCCGTTTTCAACAATATTACAGTTATACCACGGCGGAGTTTAACGCCATTTTTAACAATATAACAGGTATACCACTGCCGCGTTTATCGCCGTTTTCAACAATATTACAGTTAGACCACGGCGGAGTTTAACGCCGTTTTCAACATTGTTAAAGTTATACCATGGCGGAATTTAACGTCATTTTCAACAATAGTACAGCTATACCACGGCGAAGTTGAACTCAATTCTCAACATTATTAAAGTTATATCAACTCGGAGTTTAACGCCATTTTTAACAATATTACAGTTATACCAGGACAGGGTTTATCGCCAATTTCAACAATATTACAGTTATACCACGGTGGAGTTTAACACCGTTTTCAACATTAATACAGTTATACGAAGGCGGAATTTAACATCTTTTTCAACAGTTTTCCAGTGATACCACAGCGGAGTTTAACGCCGTTTTCAACATTAATACAGTTATACGAAGGCGGAATTTAACATCTTTTTCAACAGTTTTCCAGTTATACCACGTAGGAGTTTAACGTCGTTTTCAACAATATTACAATTATTTAAGGCGGAATTTCAGGTCTTTTTCAACAATATTACAGTTATAATATTCCATGTAGTACCGAGGTACATACGGTACAAACGGTGTGTTACGTACCGAAACACGGTACAACACGAAATTATACCATTACGCACTGCACGGCGGGATATTGCACAAAGTACACGCGGTACCACGTCGGACAACTGAGGTACATACGGTACCACGATGTAGTACCGAGGAACATACGGTACAAACGGTGTCTTACGTACCGAAACACGGTACTACGCGAAATTACACCATTACGCATTGCACGGTACGGTATTACACAAAGTACACGCGATACCACGTCGGACTACTCAGGTACATATGATACAAACGGTGTGTTAGTGTACCGACACATAGTACAACGCGAAATTACACCATTACGCACTGCACGGCGGGGTATTACACAAAGTACACGCGGTACCACGTCGGACTCCTAAGGTAGTACCGTATGTACATAAGGTACACAAGGTGTGTTACGTACCGAAACACGGTACAACACGAAATTATACCATTACGCACTGCACGGCGGGATATTGCACAAAGTACACGCGGTACCACGTCGGACTACTGAGGTACATACTGTACCACGATGTAGTACAGAGGTACATCCGGTACAAACGGTGTGTTACGTACCGAAACACGGTACAACACGAAATTATACCATTACGCACTGCACGGCGGGATATTGCACAAAATACACGCGGTACCACGTCGGACTACTGAGGTACATACGGTACCACGATGTAGTACAGAGGTACATGACGTACAAACGATGTGTTACATACCGACACAAGGTACAACGTGAAATTACACCATTGCGCACTGCACGGTAAGGTATTACACAAAGTTCACGAGGTACCACTTCGGACTACTCAGGTACATACGGTACCACGATGTAGTACCGAGGTACACACGGTACAAACGGTGGGTTACGTACCGAAACACGGTACAACACGAAATTATACCATAACGCACTGCACGGCGGGATATTGCACAAAGTACACGCGGTACCACGTCGGACAACTGAGGTACATACGGTACCACGATGTAGTACCTCGGTACATACGGTACAAACGGTGTCTTACGTACCGACACACGGTACAACGCGAAATTACACCATTACGCATTGCACGGTGCGGTATTACACAAAGTACACGCGATACCACGTCGGACTACTCAGGTACATACGGTACCACGATGTAGTACCGAGGTACATACGGTACAAACGGTGGGTTACGTACCGAATCACGGTACAACACGAAATTATACCATAACGCACTGCACGGCGGGATATTGCACAAAGTACACGCAGTACCACGTCGGACTACTGTGGTACATACGGTACCACGATGTAGTACCGAGGTACATAAGGTACAAACGATGTGTTACGTACCCACACACAGTACAACGCGAAATTACACCATTACGTCGGACTCCTCAGGTACATACGGTACAAACGGTGGGTTACGTACCGAAACACGGTACAACACGAAATTATACCATTACGCACTGCACGGCGAGATATTGCACAAAGTACACGCAGTACCATGTCGGACTACTGAGGTACATACGGTACCACGATGTAGTACAGAGGTACATAAGGTACAAACGATGTGTTACGTACCCACACACAGTACAACGAAATTACACCATTACGCACTGCACGGTGCGGTATTACACAAAGTACACGCGATACCACGTCGGACTACTCAGGTACATATGATACAAACGGTCTGTTACGTACCGAAATACGGTACAACACAAAATTACGCCATTACGCACTGCACGGCGAGGTATTGCACAAAGTACACGCGGTAGCACGTCGGACTACTCAAGTACATACGGTACCACGATGTAGTACCGAGGTACATACGGTACAAACGGTGTGTTACGTACCGAAACGCGGTACAACACGAAATTATACCATTACGCACTGCACGGCGGGATATTGCACAAAGTACACGCGGTACCACGTCGGACTACTGAGGTACATACGGTACCACGATGGAGTACAGAGGTACATAAGGTACAAACGATGATTTACGTACCCACACACAGTACAACACGAAATTACACCATTACGCACTGCACGGTGCGGTATTACACAAAGTACACGCGATACCACGTCGAACTCCTCAGGTACATACAGTACCACGATGTAGTACCGAGGTACATACGGTACAAACGGTGTGTTACGTACCGAAACACGGTACAACACGAAATTATACCATTACGCACTGCACGGCGGGATATTGCACAAAGTACACGCGGTACCACCTCGGACTACTGAGGTACATACGGTACCACGATGGAGTACAGAGGTACATAAGGTACAAACGATGATTTACGTACCCACACACAGTACAACGCGAAATTACACCATTACGCTCTGCACGGTGCGGTATTACACAAAGTACACGCGATACCACGTCGAACTCCTCAGGTACATACAGTACCACGATGTGGTACCGAGGTACATACGGTACAAACGGTGTGTTACGTACCGAAACACGGTACAACACGAAATTATACCATTACGCACTGCACGGCGGGATGTAACACCATCACGCACTGCACGGAGAGGTATTGCACAAAGTACACGCGATTACACGTCGGACTCCTCAGGTACATACGGTACCACGATGTAGTACCGAGGTACATACGGTACAAACGGTGTGTTAAATTCCGCCGTGGTATAAGACAGGGTCACTTTTGTTGTCACTTGGTGAACACTGGTGAAAAGTGTTCACCTTGTTTAATCGTGCAAAGTATGTCTCTCGTAAAAACACTCTCTGCTCAACAAACACTTAAACAAGTCACCACAAAAGTGACCCTATCTTATACCACGGCGGAAATGTCTTCTTCAACAATAGTATAATTATATCAAGGCGGAGTATAACGCTGATTTCAACAATATCATAGTTATACATGTACCACGGCGAAGTTTATCGCCGTTTTCAACAAAATTACAGTTATACCACGGCGAAGTTTAACGCCGTTTTCAACATTATTACAGTTACATCACGGCGGAGTTTAACGCCATTTTTAACAATATAACAGGTATACCACTGCCGAGTTTATCGCCGTTTTCAACAATATTACAGGTAGACCACGGCGGAGTTTAACGACGTTTTCAACATTGTTAAAGTTATACCATGGCGGAATTTAACGCCTATTTCAACAATATTACAGTTATATCACGGCAGAGTTTATCGCCGTTTTCTACAAAATTACAGTTATACCACAGCGAAGTTTTAATGCCGTTTTCAACATTATTACAGTTACATCACGGCGGAGTTTAACGCCATTATTAACAATATAACAGGTATACCACTGCCGAGTTTATCGCCGTTTTCAACAATATTACAGTTAGACCACGGCGGAGTTTATCGCCGTTTTCAACATTGTTAAAGTTATACAATGGCGGAATTTAACGTCATTTTCAACAATATTACAGTTATGCCAAGGCGGAATTTAACGTCTTTTTCAACAGTTTTCCGGTTATACCACGGCGAAGTTTAACACCGTTTTCAACATTAATACAGTTATACGAAGGCGGAATTTAACATCGATTTCAACAGTTTTCCAGTTATACCACGCCGAAGTTTAACGCCGTTCTCAACAGTTTTACAGTTATATCACGGCCGAGTTTAACGCCATTTTTAACAATATAACAGGTACACCACTGCCGAGTTTATCGACGTTTTCAACAATATTACAGGTAGATCACGGCGGAGTTTAACGCCGTTTTCAACATTGTTAAAGTTATATCACGGCGGAGTTTATCGCCGTTTTCTACAAAATTACAGTTATACCACGGCGAAGTTTAACGCCGTTTTCAACATTATTACAGTTACATCACGGCGGAGTTTAACGCCATTTTTAACAATATAACAGGTTTATCGCCGTTTTCAACAATATTACAGTTATACCACGACGGAGTTTAACGCCATTTTTAACAATATAACAGGTATACCACTGCCGCGTTTATCGCCGTTTTCAACAATATTACAGTTAGACCACGGCGGAGTTTAACGCCGTTTTCAACATTGTTAAAGTTATACCATGGCGGAATTTAACGTCATTTTCAACAATAGTACAGCTATACCACGGCGAAGTTGAACTCAATTCTCAACATTATTAAAGTTATATCAACTCGGAGTTTAACGCCATTTTTAACAATATTACAGTTATACCAGGACAGGGTTTATCGCCAATTTCAACAATATTACAGTTATACCACGGTGGAGTTTAACACCGTTTTCAACATTAATACAGTTATACCGAGGCGGAATTTAACGTCTTTTTCAACAGTTTTCCAGTGATACCACAGCGGAGTTTAACACCGTTTTCAACATTAATACAGTTATACGAAGGCGGAATTTAACATCTTTTTCAACAGTTTTCCAGTGATACCACAGCGGAGTTTAACGCCGTTTTCAACATTAATACAGTTATACGAAGGCGGAATTTAACATCTTTTTCAACAGTTTTCCAGTTATACCACGTAGGAGTTTAACGTCGTTTTCAACAATATTACAATTATTTAAGGCGGAATTTCAGGTCTTTTTCAACAATATTACAGTTATAATATTCCATGTAGTACCGAGGTACATACGGTACAAACGGTGTGTTACGTACCGAAACACGGTACAACACGAAATTATACCATTACGCACTGCACGGCGGGATATTGCACAAAGTACACGCGGTACCACGTCGGACAACTGAGGTACATACGGTACAACGATGTAGTACCGAGGTACATACGGTACAAACGGTGTCTTACGTACCGAAACACGGTACTACGCGAAATTACACCATTACGCATTGCACGGTACGGTATTACACAAAGTACACGCGATACCACGTCGGACTACTCAGGTACATATGATACAAACGGTGTGTTAGTGTACCGACACATAGTACAACGCGAAATTACACCATTACGCACTGCACGGCGGGGTATTACACAAAGTACACGCGGTACCACGTCGGACTCCTAAGGTAGTACCGTATGTACATAAGGTACACAAGGTGTGTTACGTACCGAAACACGGTACAACACGAAATTATACCATTACACACTGCACGGCGGGATATTGCACAAAGTACACGCGGTACCACGTCGGACAACTGAGGTACATACGGTACCACGATGTAGTACCTCGGTACATACGGTACAAACGGTGTCTTACGTACCGACACACGGTACAACGCGAAATTACACCATTACGCATTGCACGGTGCGGTATTACACAAAGTACACGCGATACCACGTCGGACTACTCAGGTACATACGGTACCACGATGTAGTACCGAGGTACATACGGTACAAACGGTGGGTTACGTACCGAATCACGGTACAACACGAAATTATACCATAACGCACTGCACGGCGGGATATTGCACAAAGTACACGCAGTACCACGTCGGACTACTGTGGTCCATACGGTACCACGATGTAGTACCGAGGTACATAAGGTACAAACGATGTGTTACGTACCCACACACAGAACACACAGTACAACGCGAAATTACACCATTACGTCGGACTCCTCAGGTACATACGGTACAAACGGTGGGTTACGTACCGAAACACGGTACAACACGAAATTATACCATTACGCACTGCACGGCGAGATATTGCACAAAGTACACGCAGTACCATGTCGGACTACTGAGG